>APFE030849419.1:34815-47347 GCA_000404065.3 Pinus taeda | reverse complement strand
GACCAAAGATAAGTTTTCCACATATACACGCTTTTACTGAAGCAAACCTGCGTGTATACGCGGATTCTCTTTGATAAACCTGCGTATATCTCTTTCTTGTCCTGCTGTACTGAGATCTGTCCTCTGATTAAGTTGCCATCACCTGTACCAACCTGTGAGCACCTGTACCAACCTCTGAGTGAGTTGCCATCAAGGACAACACTTGAAACATAATGCCAACAACCTTTACATCAATTGATATACATGTCATTTATAATAAAGACCAAAGACCTAAACAAGATCATGATAGTTATCAGCAAGTATCATACACCATATCTGATTTGCACCACAAGCATTTGTCAGCAGCATTAATAACAACAACCTGTATATGTCCATCATCAATTGATAAGATAAGACAATGTAACTTTAATATCATCAACCTGTGACTAAGTATGCCACATGTAGATTTTCATATATATATGCTATCAACTTCATCCTCTTGACCTTATCAAGATCAACTTACTCTTTTTCTTTGGTAGAAAAATCCTTAATCTATGTTCATCAAAACATAGCCTATCATGAATAAACTAAGCATATGCCATATCTCCAAGCAGTTGTGCCTATATCTTCACAAAACCATTCATATCATATCATATACATGTCAAAGCACCATAGTCATCATCCATGTCCATAACATCATCATCAAATCATTGTAGCAATCAACCCTCAATATATAAAACATGTATCATCACTAGGGAGTTTTCTAGTATCCCACATCTGATAAGCATCAATCACAAACCTTTCAACATAAAGTAAGATAGGAAGAAGTATTCATCATTCCTTATCATTATCATCACGTAACTAGGTAAGCCATGTCTCCAAATAGCCATGCCTTCATGAAACCTACAGTAACACCATTTTATTGGTTGATTTTCTTCATACAAGATGATCATTTACCAATATGCAACCTAAGTAATCATCAATGTATCTAGCATAGAAATAGCAATATGTATCCAACTTCTCCTCAACGAGAAAAGAAAACCATGAGCTCACAGTCATTTGTCAAACTTTCTTGATATCATAAATTGCAACAATCCTAAAACAATATACCATTTGAGAGCAAAGAACTATAGGAATCCTTATCCATAACTGCACCATATGAAATGTATGCATCTTTGAAGACATGATGATAACAACATAAAAGAATGGGTGACACTTATCATCATCAAATAATGAAGTTGTGTACTCAGGCTTTGTTTTTCTCCTTGAACTTATGAAGATCACCATGTAAGCAACATAACATAAGTACTATATGCATCATCTAAATAATCATCCGAATCATCCATAAATCTGATCAGAAGCATCAAAACAACTATGTGGCTCAAGCAATATAAGTATCATCTGTGATTTCATCATAGGCAACTCATGACCACAGTATAGCATGATGCTTCATTTAAACACTTCATCAATGTAAGCATCATCATCATTGATAAGCATAATTATGTATAAAGGACTTCTAAGAAAACATAATGCCAACAATGAATTATTAGAAGCATAGAAAATGCTCCCCCTGAACCTATGCCAACTGTTCACTGTCATGTCTGATCATTTCATATATCAGTAAGAATCATCATCATCAACCAGTTATACATCAAGTCATCAACAACTTATGAGGGCCAAAAGCACTTCTAAATAGTATCAACAAACTCTAATTATCAACCATCAAAATAGAAAAGACAATTGATAATTGACTGAAACATATCAGACCCTTTTCCTGATTCTATCCCACTTTTTCTTCATCAAACCAAAGTATACGTGACCGTGCAGTTTAGAATTCACGTATATACACAACTTGTATTCATGAGATCCGCGTATGGAAAGTGGAATACTAAAATTTCACACTTTCAGCTCCCCCTAAGTCTGTGCTGACTATACCTACTCCTAGAACGTTTCATGAAACATCAGTTCTAAGAATACCATTACCATGATGGTTCTTCGTCACAGACTCTATTTTACTCTTGTCTCCATTCATGTGATGAGAACATCCACTATGTATGTACCATTCATCTTCATCTTTGAATAAGCAGAGAGAAAGACCACACCTTATCTAATCTTCCTTTTCTTTCTTATTGGTGGATCCATCGTTTTTAGATTTTCTGATATCAATTTTCTTATTTGGTTGCTTACCATATTGTCTACAACAATCCATAGACTTGTTCCTACATTATTTTGCTACATGCTCAAACTTGTTACAAGAATAATATCTTATATGTTTCATATTCCTTCTATAGAAATCAATGGCTTTGTGACCAAACATATTGCAAGAAAAACAATATCCCTCAAAATACCTCGAAGCTAATGATCTTTCTGTGAGATTATTATTAGCTTGAAACATTCTACTTCTACACCTAGCTACAACATGTCCAAAATTATGACATATAGAAAATTCAACATTATTTCTCAGAGGAAGAAATCAATTAACACTTATATAGTTAGGAGTAAATGATTTTCTTTGAAGACTTTCTTTCCTTAGCTGTTGACGGGATTGAATTCTTATCTCCTTGTTGAGAATTTCAGATTTTGCATTAAAATTTCTTGCCTCGGTTTCTGAGCTAGATTCACCTTCAACAATTTCATGAAAATGAAGACCAGATTTGATGGTCGAAGACCTTTGACTACTAATAATATTATCCAAAATCTTAGTACTATCTTGAAATCGTAAAAGTTTATCCTTTTCTTCTAATTTACCTTTTAGGATTATTGCCTCAACCTAATATTGCTTTTCCTTTTCTAGATACTCCCTCATTATTTCTTCAAATTTTCTTCCTTCTTCCACTTGTTGTTTTAATTTGAGAATCTCATTTTCTTGTTCTTCAAATACTTGAAGTAGTTCTTCATTCTGCTTATTTGATTTTTCAAGATCTTCTTTCAGAGAGATGACCTTAACCTTAAGACCTTCATAGTAATTGGTTCTTTCTTTAAGTTCCTTGGTTGTTGTATCCTTTTCATTCACTCGATTTCTCAATGATGTTACTTCATCCTGCAACCTTTGACATTGACCTTCATTTTCCTTGTACTTCTTCCTTATTTTGTTTCCTTCCTCCAACTAAGTTTTTAACCTGGTAACCTCTTCTTTGTAGGTACATTCCCTTTTATCAAATATATATTTTTTATCTCTAGTTTTATCTGTGAGCCTTTTAACTTCTACTTCTATTAGATTTATTTTATTTTCACCCATAAGAGCAAATTTAGTAGTTTCACTCTCACATTAATTCTCTTTAATATTGCATGAACAAAGAAAGGTATTACTAGAGGAGAAAAAATCAATACCTAATAATTCTTTTGCTTTCTCATCTTCATTCTAAGGTGATTCTAAATCTGAATATTTGCTTCCACCTAATAGCCAATCATCGCTAACACTAGCATTATCTCTTTGAGATGTCTTCTTCTTTTGAGGTGTTTTCTTCTTTTGCTTCTTTCCCATTGTCTTGACGGATCTACTTCAAGTGATCAAGCTTCTGCCAAAGGACCTGCTCTGATACCAATTATTGGGAAAAATACTGATATGGGGGGTGAATTAGTATTTTCAAATTAATAACTTTTTAAATTCTTGTATTCAGATTTCTATACATGACTTTACTGAAAGGAACCTGCGCGTGTACATGACTATTCGTAAAACAACTAGCGTACATCCAGTGAACTAATTATTCAATTAATTCATCATATGTTGGTCTTCAACCAATGCATCCCTATTTTATTAAACATTAGATAAACAATCACCATGTGTTGTAAGAAAAAACAAACCATCACACATAAGCAGCACACATGAAAACCGAGATTTAAGGTGGAAACCCAAAGCGGAAAAAAACTACCTGCTTATGTCATCTATGTCTTCTTTTTAATATAAAGAAAAATATTTTTACAATCTTGTACTGGAGAAAAATCATACCAGTACGCAGGCACCCACCTACTGAAGGCTACAACCTTCACCCGTTCTCCAGCTCCTACTAGAAGGGAGCTCCAACCCCCTGATTTGATTACCAGCTACTACTAGCAGGAAGCTTTGACTTCCTCACTGAAGGCTCCAACCCTCAACAACATCCCTATAACACGTTTCATAAATT
This sequence comes from Pinus taeda, assembly GCA_000404065.3. Classification (NCBI taxonomy): domain Eukaryota; kingdom Viridiplantae; phylum Streptophyta; class Pinopsida; order Pinales; family Pinaceae; genus Pinus; species Pinus taeda. The sequence goes on along the minus strand of APFE030849419.1, from coordinate 43,244 downwards.
TTCACACTGGATCCACCTGCTTCAGCACATCATAACTTGTAGGCCAATTTTCATCAAATTTTTAGACTAGACCCATTATCAACACTTAAGCTCAATATCAATAATCAAATTGTAACTCATCACTATAACATAGTCATCAATCTCTAACACAACTGAATCAATCAATCACTAAAACCCAATCATCAATATTTGACACAACTGAATCAATTCATAAATCTATGACACAACTGAATTAACCAATCACTGAAACCCAATCATCAATCTCTGACACAACGGAATCAATTCATAAATATCTGACACAATTGAATTAACCAATCATTGAAATCCAATCATCAATCTTCAACACAACTAAATTAACCATTCAATAAAAAACCAATCAACTAACACTTAATCAAAACTCAACTAATCAACTGGAACAGTTAGATAATTGTAACCAATACATCGGACTGAACCTAGAATAGTTCATCAACACACAGAATCAACTGCTATCCTAATCATTCAAATGCCAAAATGTATACACTACTTCACTTAAGGCAACCCACATGCATACACACTTTTATGTAGAGAAACCCACATAAAGATCTTAAAATATTGAAAACTTGACTACCGCAATTCTAAAAAGGAACACTGAATCATACTCAGATCTAATGCAACATTCTGAACCAATCACAAAACTGTCTCTGATCTTCAATCACAATCAACAAGTAATCATAACATTCTTCAATCAATCCATAACCGCATTCAACTTCATCATTCAACCATTTCTACTTTAGACATTATCACTTAACCAAGATCAATCATGAGGATAGCATTGACAGACAACATAGAAGCAACAACATTGGTCAGGATGATCAATCATTTATGAATAGAAACCCTTACCTTTTATACACTACTTTGAAGAAGCGAACCCACGTGTATACATGGTTTTCCTGAGACCAACCAACATATGGATCTGCAAATTTCGACATAACAATTTGCAACTCTTAAGAACTTTAGAAAGACCCAGATCATAATATTCAGATATAAAAACACGTCTCAGTACTTAGATCTAGTCAATCCATGAGAAGATCATACAATGGAAATTCATTTCAGGTATCATGATCCTGATACATCATTGTATTCATCTATGCATAATTATTTTAGATCAATATGACAATGATGGCCCTTACAATGCAAATATACTTCAAATTGAAGTATTCATCAAAAACCCTTTCACTTGCACACTTAACACTTTTATATTTTCACCTCTTTATATAGTTTAGCCCTTATCCAATACCACGGGTCAAAACTAAATAAGTGTCGGTGGTAATTTTTGATGGGATCAATATATGTTGTTGTGCTCATTACTATGGGCCAATACCATGGTAAGGACCCCTGGTATTTAGAATACCATGGTGAAAAAACCATAGGCTACCTTTATTCACTAAAATCACATGCATATGTGACTTGGATTATTAGAACCCGCATATAGTCCTTGAACTTCCAATTTTATCATTCCTCTGAACTTATTTCTCTGAACTACCATGCATTTTGTCACATCTATAAATACATCCTGTTTATACCTTTAACAAGTATATTTACATCAAGAGACAGCTTATCAAGTAGGATTCCATTCATCAAATAGGTTGTCATCAAGGATAATTCATCAGGTAGGTTTCCATCAAGAACAACACCTAATTCATAATGTGAACAATTTCCTTGCATCAAAGTTTTGATTCTGATCTGTAAACCCTTGACCCATCATTATGGCATTCTATTCCATCATTCTGTCACCTATCACTTGACCTGTGGATTCATTTGGTTACCATATACTTATTCTGTTACAAGTGAGTTTCCATCAAGGACAACACATGCATCATAATGCCAAAACTAAGGAAAATAATCGAAACAAGAAGGCAAGGATTTTGTGTCTCTTTCTCCACACACACATTCCTACTCACATTTTTTTCCATACTCCCCTCACTTCTTTTCTCTGCACACAAAAATAGATCTCCCACCTTCACAGATTTTCCAAATCATAGAACGATCATGGAAAATTATGGGTGCTAATATTCGTAGGTGGGCTGATTTTTCACAATTTTTCCATAAAAGAGATTTGCCAATTTCCATTTCTTATAAAAGCATTTTGTCCAAATTTTAAAACATAAAATTATTTTACCTTAAAAATCGCCAACATTATATAGAGAGTATATATAAAATCATTATATATTTGAATAATTTTACAAATACATCAATAAACATGTTATAGATTGCATATTAGGGACTAGTGAGTTTCGCCAATGTTTTTAAATTTCAAGATAATATTTCATCCTTAAATTTTTCCCTGAGAATGAATCTTTCTCTGAGACCAATCCTACTTCTCAACATATGAAAGTGTTTCCTGTAAAGAACTGTTGTTTCCAAGTTGAGAATACATATCTGACAAATGCATAATTATAAAGGAGAATGATAATCACATTCTTTTGCCTCAGTTGCTTACTTTCATATTGCGTCTTAAGATTCACTTCATTTTGTTGCATAAGATCCCTTCAGTGAAAGTGTTTATCCTTTCGACTCATCAACTTCTTCACACCATTCTTAGCATACTTAGAACTGGCATTCCAATGGATTCATGTGAATGTAATTTTTGGATGATTAATGATCAACTTGGGTGGCTATCCTTTTTCCTTATGTTAGCTTTTATTTCTATACATTTCATGTGATATATTTTGTTATTTATTTATTAATTTTCAAGAAAATTATGTGGGGAGTGCAGGAGAAAGTGTGTGCAGGAAAGTTTGTGTCTTTTTCTATGCATACACTTTCGCACTCCCTTTCTCCGCACACCAAAATTGAGTTCTCACCTTCACATATTTTCCTTATCATGAGTAATAGAGTTTTATAAAATAATTTTTTTATTAATAGCATAAACTATTACTATTTAATGGTGTCTCCATTGATACCAATGTCATCTTTGAACACTCTTAATATTTGTCTATGGACAACATTTATTGGAAGCTCCATTGGTCAAGAAACCCTAGAAGGATGACGAACTCCTACAGTGTGGCCATGCCCCATGTTTAATGAGCAATTTGGATGTACAAATTCATTTTTTTGCTTACATGACCATCTTCATTTGATATCCCACATCATGTTGATTTCAATGGTATGTGGCATGCAAAATAAATCCTAACAATTTAGGAGATATGTCCAGTTAAAGTTGGAGCCCCATTTTATGGTCAAGAATCCCCAAATTCTAATTTTATTGGAATTTTTATGATTAGTCAGTTTGGGACTAAATTTGGAATTATTATTATAAATTTTTTTTTATTTATATCTGTGTGGGATTTGAATTTCCATTGATGGTCCTTGCTTAAGAAAAAATTACTCTTCAAGTGGGCATCTAAAGAAATTTATATTTTGGCTCTAAATTTACTAATTTTGAAATTCAAATTTATATTTTTTCTAAGGTAAGCTTACCTCCAAAGATATAATTTCAACACATATCTTTCACAATTGTTTGAGGCTCTTGTGTAACCACACCAATCTAGAATAGGGCCAAGTTGTGAAGGTGTTTTTATTGTTTCTTTACTTGTGGTGAATTCATTGGATTGTATCAGAATTGAAGCATTAGTTCTAAGGCTATATTTAAGAAGCATCTAAGGTTTGTTTGTGTACTGCAGTAATCCTAAGGAAACCATAGTAAAGGGTTGAATTTCCTCTAAGTTAGCCACAAGAAGTGACTTGTCATAGGGCCGCAATAAGTATTGTGGATGAGGCCTATTCCAAGCTCTTTCTGTGGAAATCTATGTGGGTTTCTTAATGCAATTTCCATGCCCTAATATGAGTCTATTTGAAGTATTGTTCATTGATTTATTGAGGTCTCTTTGTTGATTATTTAGCGCTCTTTGTGGAATATTTTGAGGCTAGAATCTCCATCTTCTTGATGATATTTTTTATTTTTCTATGGGTTGATAGAGACTTTGTCTAAGGCGCTCCTTTTGTACAAGTGTCAAGGGATCACATCATCCTTTGGACCCTTATAAGGAAAACGTTCTAAAGCAACTTTCTAAGGATATTCTCATCAAAGGTTTGAACTCTAATCCAAGTGTGAATGATGGTTTGTGTAACAAAGTTTAAAGCCTCCCTAACAAATATAACTTCAACACCTTATACTATTCAAAAGCAGTTTTGGAGATCAATTTTTTTTGTTAAAGTTTCAAACTCATTTGGAGAAATCTTTGATGGCTAAGTAGATTGGTTTCAACGGTTGACCCAACGCTTGGTTTGAGAGATTTCTGTGACATGTCTTTTCGACACATTTGATGCTATTTTTAGGTTAACTCTCGACTCTTCTACGATAGACTCTTCTAGTGTATTCACTCATTACCATAACCTTTTCTGAGGCTCAGATCCTTAAATGTTGACATTATTTCTAAAGCCTATAGTGGTGGATTCAAGATGGTTCTGAGTGACCATTTCTATACTATTCTAGACTCATTTCAAAGAATTGATCATAAATATAATTGTAAATCATTTATGCCATAATTTGAAGGGTTTTCTAAGCTAATGTGTCTCGTCATCTTGTGGAGAACAAAGATCTTGATGGAGGAAATATGAAGTATATCTAGGCCTTTGTGAAGTTGTATCAAATTACCATCAAAGGCTTAGCCAAAGGGGTTGACTTAAATCCATCATAGAATAACACAAACTTGAGTGGATTAAAGATCTATACTAAGGAAAGTAATTAAAAGAGACTCAATGATTGTGAGTCAAGTTTCTTAATTTCCAATTGTATGATATCTTTTAGATAAATGAGAGGGCTAACTTGAAATCTCTCAAAGGCATCTTCAGGCACAACACTTAGAGAAAACTGTATACAAGGAGAAAATTATATATATAAGTAGGGACAAAACCAAAGTATTTTTTATCATTCTATAGCAAAGATCATGACCACTTGTTGTTGAAGCACTCCAAAGGGCTTACCTTGTAAAATTTCCTTGCATTTACATGTTGATTGATTGAACACATCAATAGTGAAGTTGTCTTGTGGATAGGGCATTGATGAGAGATTGTTTTGATTGTTGGGAAGCATAATTGGAATTCTTTTTATACCTATTTTCCCTATCTTTTCCTACAATTTTGACTCCAAAAAGCCATGGTTTGTCACTTTGTCCATCATTATTGACCAAAGTATGTGTTATCACTCAAAAATTTTCCTTAGAAGTTTTGGAAGAAGGGAAGGCTTCGAGGTAACCAAAAACCAAATTTTAAGCCTAGGCTCTAGCCAAAATATGGCTCAGAGAGGGCTCTCTCTATATAATTTAGCCATGTTTGCTTAGATATTAGGCTAGTTATGGAGTTAGATTTGTATGAAGATCTAGTGGTAGAATCCTTAAAACAGGTTGATAAGTTGATGCCTTTAGGCCATTGGGCAATGGAGTCAAAGAAGGGGCAGCAAAGCTGGAGTTAAATCACTAAAGGGAATGTTCAAGGGGAAGATAGGAGAGTGAGGTAAAAATCCTTAGACTAAATGGTGAGATGAGTCTTAACAGAGGTGAGAGGGCAATCAAGAATCCTCATACGAAGGCTAAGATGGGGGAACAATAATGAATCATGAGTAAAGGGCAATTAAGAATCCTTTACTACAAACTAGAGCAGAAACTACGGAAGCTAAGGAGTAGTTAAGAATTCCCTAGCTAAGATAGTTTAAGAGAAAACATTAAGAATGTATAACAGTAAAACAGAGTGCAGTTAATCAAATTCTAAAATAATATTCAAGTTAAACATTCAAACTTCTGAAACATTTAAGATTATGAAACAACATTAAGGGAGATAAAACAACATAAGAGAATTACTCATTTGTACTTTACTTTACACATGAATCCCTTGAAATATCTGATCTTTATTCATAAATCCAACATGGTGGCCCAGTCAGTGATACAAAATCTTTTACATTCTTTGAAAAAAATTCTATTGAAAGTATAAGAATCTACCCCTTATACTTCGAAATATAAATTATATATACAAAAATATTTACAAAATATCTCAAAACAACTTGAGACTTAATCTAGGGTATAAAAATAGCTCCTTGCATGAAGATAGAGACAAAAGTTGAATTGCTTCATGCTGTCTCTTTTATTGTGGTGTTGTTGGTTGTTTCAGTTGAGTCGGAGCCCTTTAAGTTGGCTGATATTTGTAGCATTTCTACAATGAAATGTTATTTACTTCCATATTTAAACTGACACTCTTTGACCCTACTATTATGCTTTTACCTATTTTAATTGGTTTCGTTCATTCATTGTGCAGTAACTTTCTAATGTAAATTTATTACAATAAATCTTTCATTTTTTCCTAGAAACCGCATCAAGTAGTTTTACATTTATCATCCTTCTGTAGATTTCATTTGCCTTTGTGTACTTTGCAAAATTTGGCTTAGTGAGGAACAAATGTTTTACCTCATGCTCTAGGAAAAACAAGTTCTCCAATGTGTCATATAACACTTTTCCTATTGACAAGGGCTTTAATGGCTGAAGAACTTGCTTGTTCCTTAGCCAACTTTCTTAGTCTATCTCCATAGTCCAATGGGGCATGAGTTTTTCATTGATTACCATAGGACTTGGAAGACCCTTCTCCCTCAAAATCTGAAACTTAGCCATGAACCTATCAATGGCTACCTACATGTGATGGCACTTCTCTTCTAATATAAGCATAAGGTTTGTTTTGAAAAGAACCTTCCTAATCTCCAGAATGGCCTTAGTCCTATCTTCTATGTTAAGCTCATGGAGCTCATATTTTTTCTTGCTATTTAGGAAGTGGATGAGTCGATTGGCATCCTCTGGTTTATCCCCCAGTTCTTCCTTTACTTTTTGGATAACTTCAGTAGCTATCTTCACTAGTTCTGTCTCCTCAAATATAACTTGAATTTATGGCCAAATATCATTGACAGAGTCAATGATATTGGGCCAGAGAATTTATTTGGTTTGTCCCAGTGGTTTCCTTAGTGTTAAATCCTTCTCCAGGATTTTGATTCTCTCACCCATTCTCAGTGCCTTTTGTGTTTCCTCTTTTTGTTGGAGTTGGGCAAGTTTACAATCAATTTCAAGACTTCCTACCTTTTCCTTTAGTCTCTTCATCTCTGTAGCCTGAATAGACATCTCTTCCATGGATTTGACTAATTTTGTTGCTTTCTCTCACTGTGTACCTGTTGTTGTTGTAGATTCTACTATTACTGGCAATGTTGTGGCAGGTGGAGCTGTGGGTGCCAAAAATGCTGCCAGTGTGGAAGGAACTGTTGTAGATACTGTGGGGATGATAGTTCCAGAAGTTGTGGCCAAGTCACTTTGCTTCGACCGAATTAAAGTATCCAACTCCTTCTCTATCTCCTTGAGTTAATCGTTCAGCTTCAAGACCAAATCCATCAGATCTTCATGTCCTTGCTGTGCTTCTAGGACTTCATTTGTGTCTGGGTGATGCAATTGGGGTGACTTTAGCTGCTTCTTGAGTACAACAATGTCATCCGTTTTATTTTTAATAAGCTTCTCTGTATCTTTTACATCTTTGGGACACGTGTCACAATTCAATCACTAAGTCCTCTAAGGACTTGATTATAGTATTCTTGGCCTGTGAGGAGGCCTTCTCCAACTGAAATTGTGCTAATATATTGTTTAGGGAGTTCGATAATTGGTGGGAAACAATTGCCTTCCCTGTTAATGTGGAGTATATCATCTCCCTTGTTTGCTTGCGTAGTTCAATCTGGTCAATGGGATGAATATCCCTTTGCAGTGCTTCAAAATCCACCTTTTTGAAATCTGATGTTGCCCTTGGCTGCTGAGTGGTTGGCTTGATAAAATTCATCTGCATTTTCTCCTCTTTGATATCAAAGGCTGTTATTAGCCCTATTTGATTAGTGGGGGTCATATTCAGATATTGGGCATATGTTTGGGCTTTAAGCCTCTCATTTCTGGCTATGATCTCTTTGTACCTTTCCTTAATATCTTGGTCCTTATCTATAGGCATTCTGAAGGAAGATACCTCAACACTTTGCTGCCTTATCAACATTTGAGTCTGTGATGTGGAAGCCTCCTGCACACTCCCAGATGGAGTGGTGGGCCTGCTTCTTTCAACCTCTATGTTGGTGACCTCAGCTGATCGTTAATGAATTCTTTCTCAGAGGTTGGATTGGGCATTTGCCTTTTGTTTGATTCTTGTTGTACATTAGAAGTAAGCATTCCTGAATTGGAAGCCCCTTCTTTGTTCCTTTTTGGTGTAAAGACTCTGGACACCAGATATCTCCACAATGGTATGATATTGTCCACTTTGGGCCTAAGCCCTCATGGATTTGCTTTTGGGCGTTACGCAAAAAGGCCTCATACCAATGGAGATATTTGTCCATCCTTATATACCCATGATCCTCCCCACTTCTAGTCAATGTGGGACTTTGGTCATAT
>APFE030849419.1:0-25584 GCA_000404065.3 Pinus taeda | reverse complement strand
TAATAATAACAATAATAATATTATAATATTAATTATATTTAATTAATTTTGACCTGAGTCATTTAGTCAAAATTAGCCGTTAAATTAGTCGTTGGAATCTCTGGTCTATTTAACTTATTGAGCTAGATCTGTTTCTTCAACTTGTCCTGACGATGAACCACACTAGTTGGTTCGAAACGCATCGGCAAATGTCTTACCTTATGTGATTTACGCCGAAATCTTCTTATAAATGTTATTTAGTGCTGTAATTAACTCTGATAGGTTAGAAACAAATCTTCTAAGGAAGCTAATCTTTCCTAAAAAGGCTTGTAGTTCTTTGATATTCTTAGTGTGTTGTACCGACAAGATGGCTTCAATTCTTGTAGGACCTATTCTTATGCCATCTTTGTAAATGATATGTCCTAACAATTTCCCTTCTTCCAATCCAAATAAAGATTTCTTGGGGTTCAAGGAGATGCCATACTTTCTACATTTTATAAAGACCTGCCTTAGATGATCTAGATGTTGATTGAGTGATTTTGAGAAAATATTAATATCATTGAGATATATCACAAGAAAATCATGGATTTCTTTGGAAAATGCTAATCCATAGCCCTCTGGAAAGTGCTCCTACATTCATTAGCCCAAAAGGAATTTTGACATACATAAAGGTGCCCCGAGGAGTGGTGAAAGTAGTCTTGGGTTAGTCGTCAAGGTTAACCAAAATTTGATTGTAACTAGAAAACCCATCAAGTAATGAGATTCTAGTTGACCCAACTACCCTTTGTAAGATGTGGTCCATTTTGGGAAGAGGGTAATTGTCTTTAAGTGATACTTTATTCGGGTTTCTAAGATCTACACAGAATCTGATCTCACCAGTTTTCTTCCTGGTTGGGACCAAGTTTGAGACCGATTCAGAAAACCTTATTGGTGTAATTATCTTGGCATCATACATTCTCCTAATTTCTTTTTCTATCGAAGATAATAAGACAGGATTAATTCTCCTAAGCTTTTGTTTGGAAGGTTTTGATTCTCTTTGAGAGGAATTGTGTGTTGGATGATGCTAGTGTCATAGGATTTAAGGTCCTTATAGCTCCAAGCAAAGAAATCCTGAAATTCTTTCAATAACTCAATGTATTTCACCTTTTCTATTAAAGGGAGTGACTTTAACAATTTGATTAGCTTGGGATTGTTTGCAGTGCCTATGTTACACTTTTCAATATCAGATTTTAATGGTTCCATTTTAGGCTTCCTAGGAACATCATTTAAGTTGAATAAGTATTCCAGAGAGGTTAAACCTTTTGGTAAGAAATTATCCTTGATATTAATCACTTCATTTTCATCATTAATTGCTTCATCAATCCCTACTTGTTATAAGTTGTCTATATCTGACCTTGTGAATTTAATGGGATTAAAACTATCTACTTCATTACCTTCTAGCTCATTTATTATTACTTCATCCCTAGAGTTAAGATCTATGGATGTATCAATGTCTATGTTACTTCATGCAAATTCTTCTTGTAAAGTTAAGAAGTTGTTTATCTATCTATCATTTGAGAATACTTGCCAGTTCTGCACACTATCTGGGATTGAAGGACTGTGCCTGACCTCAGTAGTATATTGATGGTTAGGTTGGAAAGGTAACCTACAGGTACTGGCAAACATTGCTAAACTATGGGCTTGCATATTGTGCTTCCTAGGAACTACTGCAAGCTATGTTCCTAGAAAAGTATTGAGTATTTCTACAATGGTTCCTCTATAATTACCTAATCTAGTGTCTTTATTCATATATACACCCTTAATCTGATTTACAACTAGCACTGAGTCTCCTATGACTAAAACTCTTTGAGCATCTAAATTCCTAACTACCTTGAGACCTAGAATTAGAGCCTCATACTCGCCGATATTATTGGTACATCTGAAATTTAACCTATAGGGATGGCCCTCTAAGTGATTGTTTTCTAAATTATAAATCCATACTCCTGCTTCTGCTCCTAACTTATTTAAACAGCCATCAAATTCCAAATTCCATAATATTTCATCTACATAGTTCTCATCATCAGTATCCCATTTATTTTTATTTCTAGCAACCGGATTACTTTCTTTATTGCTCAATTCTGAAGTGTCTTTAGATTCATTAGCAGTGGAAACTACAATTTCTTTTGGTTCTACAACAACACTATTAGGAGTTTCATTTGGTGTTTGATCAGTGTTGAACATGATAAAAGAGTCTACATTTGAATGCATGGTGTAGATGGGATTGTTTTGAGGTCGATCTTGGCTGCTTACCATGTATTTCATGAAAGTTTCTCTCTACAGTTTCTTGGGTTGTCAAAACACAAAAATTCTGGCATATGACATATCTAGTTGGAGGGATCCTTAAATCTTGGCTCCCCAAGATCTGGATAACATCATGCAATATTTTGGTGGGATATCAGCCACTACAATGTCCATGAGGATGCTCTTGGTAGGATATTGGACTAAAGTAATACACAAATATTTGATTAACCCTAGACATTCTACTTGACTTGAATCAAAAGAGAACAAGTCTTTGTAAGGTCTAGTAATGTCTAGTTTGAATTTTTCCATTACTGATTTTGTCATTAGGTTGTGAGAAGCCCCAGAATCTAACATGGCATTGTGTAGTATTTTATCATGAATATTAAGGCTAATTTAAAAGGGTGGAACTCCTCCTTCTTGCGATTTGCCATTAACATATGGTCCAAATGTTAATTCTAGTTTATCATCAAATAAATTAACCGAGTCTTCATTTTCAATAATGTTCAAGGTCTGATTTACCTGTGATTTGTAAGTTTCGCTTTTAACTAGTTCAGTCAAAGGGACTAAAATTTTCAACTTGGATATCTCTACTCCCAAATGAATGATGAGGAAGGGTTGTAGACCTTTGGAACAAGGTTTTGGGTGGAATTATCTTCCTTTTGTTTACTTGGGATTTCCTTATGGGTACTTTCATATCTAGCATTATAGGTGTTTTTCTCTGGTTCTTTAAGCGGAACGGATGTGGATGACTACTCAACCAAGGGTTGGTTGGCAATTATTTCTTCAATGATGGGACTAGGCGGATTTTGTTTTGGTCTAGGGAGGATTTTAAGCACCTCCAACATAGGAACTTTATTTGTTATTTTGGGTTGATTTTCCATTTCTTTCTTAGCTTGGTTAGGAGGACCAACATTCTTTTTACTTCTCAAATTATATTGTTTGTGCACTTCAAATATGGTAGAGTCATATCCCTATTTATAGTCAAATGACTCTCCAGACTGGGTTTGAAGCTGTTGTAACATATGCAATTCTTTCTCATCCTGGGAGAGGAATACAAGGTTTGATCATCTAATCCCATTAGATTGATTTAGGTATATGGTTCTGGATCGTCAGGATCAAATGATTCTGCATAGTTTTCTTGAAAAGGGGGTCTAATGTTTTTATCAGGTCCATTCTTTCCTATGTTTTGGTTTTGATTTTGGTTTTTTCTGAAATTAGAATTCCTAACTAGGGGTACTTGTTGATTATCCCATGTTTTTATATCTAGGTTGTCAAGTCTAACCATGATTATTTCTACAGTTTTGGCCAAAAGATCTACTTTACCATCAGACATTCAAGCTTCATTAGAAAATCCTACTCTCCTTCCTATCTTTTCTCGGGATTTTTTGGCTAAAAGATTAGCCTCTACTTTTACTACATTGGTTCAGCTTTTCTCTAGGGTTGCAAGCTCTCTTTCCCTAAGTTGGTAGGCCATATCTAGATCAAAACCATCAGGGAACTTCATCATTGCAAGATCAGGAGGAGGCTTAAGGTTGACAGGGATGGAATTATAAGTGCTATTAAACTTGGTGTAGTAATCTTGAACTGGTTCTTTAGGACCTCTCCTAATGTTCTCATACTCATAAAGTATCTGCAATGGGTTTTTCTTCCTTTTCCATCTCTCGATGAACATCCTATGAAAGTTTTTCATATCTGCAATACTACTAGCAGCTAAGTTTCTAAACCAAGTTCTAACTTCCCCAACTAATGTTTGGGCAAAAAGCCTCATTCTTATATCTGCATCATCTATCTCATGTAACTCAAAATAATCATTCATTATGTTAACATGTTGTTGAGCAGTGTATAGGCCTGTAGCATCAAATAATTGAATTTTTCTTTGATAGTCCTGAGGTAGGTCATGTAACTGACCAGGCAACACCAAAGGGGCATATATATTGGCCATGGCTAAAGCCTTAGCTTGGCTCAGAGATAAGGGAAGATTAGTTTGGATTGAGGTGGAGATGGATGAGCTAGTAGTGCTTACAGTAGAAAATGAAAGATTGCCAATTGAAACTAGAGTATTAACAATGGAATTTGGAATATTAATAACTGAAGTTGGAATATCTACAAATGAAACTGAAACATTAACAGTGGATGAAGGAGTTTCTATAACGGAAATTGGGGTAAAAGGGATAGTTGTGTGTATAAGGGAGATGGAATTATCTATAAGTGAACTCGAAGGGCTAATGGGTGAAGTGGGAGTGTCTATAGGTGGAAACATGATTCTAGGTTGTATAGGGAGTTGTGGAATGAATGGGCCATTGGAATGAACTATAGTAGAAATAATGGATGGTGTGGTAGTGATGGAAGGGGTATTAATAATGTTGGAGGATTGAGCAAAACTTTCAGCAGTTAGAGCAGTATTAATGTATGATAGTGGAGTATTCAGAATATATTCATCAACTGATCTATTAGCTCTTTGAACTTCAAGGTCTGCAATAAAATTAGGATCTAGAACAGTTTCATTAAGCACACTTTCAGATTCTTTTCTAAACAATGAGAGATCAAATTTCACATCAAAAGGTAAATCTTCTAAAATCAACCACTCCTCAGGACAAGAATTAGCTTTAACTAATGGTGGTTTATCAACTGAACTCTCTTCTTTTTTGGATTTTCTTATAATTCTATCTAGATCATCCACAATATCTATAGGGTTTGGATCTGGGTTGGCCCTGGTATAATGAGTTTTCCTAGTACCCATAATTATAAATTTTTAAAATGTTTTTAGTGTAATTTTAGAACTTCTATAAAAATTGACTTTAAGGGGCTCAAGATGATGATTAAGATTTCCTTAAAGTTTTAGGAGACTGGGTTCAATCCCCAGTGGAGTTTCCATTGTGTTATCACTCAAAAAACCTTGAGACTTAATCTAGGGAATAAAAATAGCTTCTTGCATGAAGATAGAGACAGATGTTGAACTGATTCATGGTGTCCCTTTTATTGTGGTGTTGCTGGTTGTTTCAGTTGAGTTGGAGCCCTTTAAGTTGGCTCATATTTGTAGCATTTCTACGCTAAAATCTTCTTTACTTTCATTTTTCAACTGACACTCTTTGACATTGCTACTCTTTGACCCTACTACTCTGATTTTACCTGTTTTAACTGGTTCCCTTCATTCACTGTGCTGTAACTTTCTGAAGTAAATTTATTACAGTAAATCTATCATTTTTTCCCACCATTTCGCATAAGGTAGTTTTACATTTATCATCCTTCTATAGATTTCATCTGTCTCTGTGTACTTTGCAAAATTTGGCTTAGTGAGGAACAAATGTTTTACCTCATGCTCTAGGAAAAACAAGTTGTCCAATGTGTCATAAAACACTTTGCCTATTGGCAGGGCTTTAATGGCCAAAGAACTTACTTGTGCCTTACTCAATTTTCTTAGTCTATCTCCATAATCTAGCTGGGGAATGAGTTTGTCACTGATGACCATAGGACTAGGAAGACCCTTCTCCCTCAAAATTTGACACTTAGCCATGAACCTATCGATGGCTACCCGCATGTTATGGCACTTATCTTCTAAGTTAAGCATAAGGTTTCTTTTGGAAAGAACCTTCCTAATCTCTAGAATGGCCTGAGTCCTATATTCTATGTTAATCTCATGGAGCTCATATATGTTCTTTCTGTTTATGAAGTGGGTGAGTCGATTGGCATCCTCTGGTTTATCCCCCAAATCTTCCTTTACTTTTAGGATAGCTTCAGTTGGTATTTTCACTAATTCTGTCTACTCAAATATAACTTGAATTCATGGCCAAATATCATTGACAGAGTCAATGATATTGGCCCATAGCATTTCTTTGGTTTGTCCCAGTGGTTTCTCTAGCATTAAATCCTTCTTTAGGATTTTGATTCTCTCACCCATTCTTAGTGCCTTTTGTGTTTCTTCCTTTTGTTGGAGTAGGGAAAGTTTACAATCAGTTTCCAGACTTGCTACCTTTTCCTTTAGTCTCTTCATCTCTATAGCCTAGATAGACATCTCTTCCATAGCTTTGACTAATTCTACTACTTTCTCTCCCTATGCACCTGTTGTTGTTGTAGATTCTGCTATTACTAGCAATGTTGTGGCAGGTGGAGCTGTGGGTACCAACGATGTTGCGAGTGTGGAAGGAATTGTTGTAGATACTATGGGGATGACAATTCTAGAAGTTGTGGCCAAGTCACTTTGCTTTGACTAAATTAAAGTATCCAGCTCCTTCTCTATCTCCTTGAGTTGATCGTTCAGCTTTAGGACCAAGTCCACGAGCTCTTCATGTCCTTGCTCTACTTCTAGGACTTCCTTTGTCTGTGGGTGATGTAGTTGGGGTGCCTTTAGCTGCTTCTTGAGTGTAGAAATGTCATCATTTTTCTTTTTAATCAATTGCTCTGTAGCTTTTACATATTTGGGATCATGTCCCATTTCAATCACTAAGTCCTCTAAGGACTTGATTCTACTATCCTTGGCCTATGAGAAGGCCTTCTCCAACTGAAATTGTTCTGATATATTGTTTAGGGAGTTCTGTAATTAGTGGGCAGTAATGGCCTTCCCTGTTAATGTGGAGTATATCATCTCCCATGTTTGCTTGTGTAGTTCAATATGGTCAATGGGATGAATATACCTTGTTAGTACTTCAAACTCCACCTTTTTGAAATCTTATGTTGTCCTTGGATACTGAGTGGTTGGCTTGATAAAAGTCATCTGCATTTTCCCCTCTTTTATATCAAAGGTTAACATTAGCCTTGTTTGATTAGTGGGGGTCATCTTCAGATATTAGGCATATGTTTTGGCCTTAAGCCTCTCATTTCAGGCTTTGATCTCTTTGTATATTTCCTTAATATCTTGGTCCTTATTTGCAGGAATTATAAAGGAAGATACCTCAACACTTTGCTACCTCATCAACATCTGAGTCTATGATGTGGAAGGCTCCCGCACACTCCCAAATGGAGTGGTGGGCCTGCTTCTCTAAACCTCTGTGTTGGTGACCTCAACTGAGTTGTCACTAAATTCTTACTCAGAGACTGAATTGGGATTTTTCCTTTTGTTTTATTCTTGTTGTACATCAAAAGTAGGCATTCATGAAGTGGAAGCCCCTTCTCTGTTCCTTCTTGCGACCTTCTCCTCATTCTAAGGAGTTTGCATGATTGGATGGGCACTTGAAGTAGTTGCTATTTCTTCTAATAGTTCTGTCCTGG
Source organism: Pinus taeda (assembly GCA_000404065.3). NCBI lineage: Eukaryota > Viridiplantae > Streptophyta > Pinopsida > Pinales > Pinaceae > Pinus > Pinus taeda. The sequence continues at coordinate 18,120 of APFE030849419.1, read as the reverse complement.
TTGAATGTTCTGGCCTATCTGATTGTTCTAGCGCCTACAGGAAAGAACCCTCATCAAGTTGTTTTTGTGGATGTAATAATGTGTTTCCCGCAGCAACATTAGTATTATCCCTGTCTTCTAATGTGTTTTCCACCCATTGCAATTGGTTGGCATACTTTTCTATCTCAGTGATGCGGTGATGGATATAGGGAGCCATCTTGTTTTTATACCTTCTTTTGCAGATGAAATCCAAGGGACCATATCTCCATATGAAGCTCTGTTTTAATTTTAATCTCTGAAGGATTAGGTCTGTCTCCTTTCCAGCTTCTCCGCTATTACAAATAAAAGGACCAAAATATTGGTATTTGATCTTGAGTTGGGCTTTTTTTTTGGCTTTAACAAATTTTACCTCATCTTAATTTATTATCTTCCTATAGTACTCTAGGGCAAATAACCTCATTGGGAGTTATTTAGGTAGTTTGTATGGGGCTAGCTGGCACCCATAAATCCTGATTTCAGTGTGGTTTTGGTACAAGTACCAATCTCCCACCTGATGATTGATGTTTAGATGAAGGAATCTCCTAATCTCAGGACTGATTATTGGTGGAGGGGTTCCACTGAGCATGGTCATCATGGGGTGGACGTAGGAATCTATCAATTCATTTTATGAATAGGGGGAGGAATATTGATGAATCAATGGGGTCCAGAAGATGACTGATCTTGGTTGGCCCTTGGTGTCCAACTTTTGCAAGGTAAGGGGGAATTTATCTTCTTGGAAGTATAGGAAAAGGTGATACAAGATGGAGGAGTATTTGAAGACTCTCTCGTTACTCATTCCGAGGAACTTTTCATGCATCCTGTCAGCTATAATGTGGAAAAGTCATAAATGGTTGTAGGAGGCTATCCTGGGGTATAGATGGACATGAAAGCTAGGATGATTTCATCAATGTATTCACTTGTGATGTAACCCAAAACACGAGATATCATGGATACAATATTTCTGCCCCAAGGAGAAAATATAGTTGCTACATATGGAGGAGGATCTTTAGGGGTATACTTCTCTTCTATGATGAAGTTTTGGATTAATTGGGCCAATTTTGCAGCGCTGAGTTTGGGATATAAGTCCAACAGGTCTCCAATTAAGAGGGGAGTCAAGTTTTGGCCAGGCTGGAGTTGTAGCATCTCATTTATAGATTTAGCAGTGATAGTGAAAAGTATGGTATGGTTAGGGAACGTGACTACTCTTTGATTGGGGACATAGTAGGCAGGCACATATGTACAATTTCAGGGAAAATGTGAACTTGGGGGAATTGGTACTTGGGAAAATTTGACTCCCAAAGGCCAATTTCATCAACATGGTTAAGGAACTTATCCCTACTTTGGAAATGAATTTTGAGCAGGACCTCTATGACATAGGTATCTTTTATTTGGAAATCTCTATCAGCTAAGGGAAGGTCATCTAGGTCTAAGTAGGGTGTATAGATGGGTCTCACATCAATGGCAATTGGGGCAACCATTCTCATTTCTTGTGGATTTGGGTATGGGGGAGATGATTTATAGTATTTTAGGGCAATGGTGGTTCAACACAGAGTAGGCTTATGTTCTTGAGTTTCTTCAATTAATTTTAAACTTAACTAAGAATACTCAATCACTATTTTCTTTGAAATTGATAGGGTGTTTAATGAATTGTGGCTTAAATACTTCGAATTGGGTTGAAATGGTTCTAAGCAGGGCGACTGCCGACCACAAATGGTTGAAGGGGTTTTGTATAAGCTGCAAGGTTGTCTGCGTGGTCTGCGGCGTATTTGGAGTGCAATTAGATGTGGGTTGACAGCTTCGACATTCGCAGGTGTCGTAAATGCTTACAGAGGTTTACAGTTGGAATTCCAGTGAAAATAAATGATTTGGGGATTTTTGGCTTTTATACATGAAAAGTTAGTTTTGGCAGGAACGGGGTGAACAATAGTCATTGTTTTGTGTAGCGGGCGGGTAGTAAATGGTTTCTATCGCACCGCTTTTGGGCACTTTGTGGTATTTGGGAGGGGCCACCTGATTCCATTCATCGGCTGACATGTAGCATCGGGGTTGGTGGAAAAACCACTTTTTCAAGCAGGTAAGTGATGGATGTCGGGTTGAACCGATATGGATGAGGGTCGTTGAATGAAGAGGGAGGCGATTGCATGGTGATCAGGTGGGGAAGCTGCACGGAGGCTAGTGTGGGGGGCCCAACAGGCGCTTAAGTGTGGTGGTATCGGGTTAATGATGACTTAAAGAGTGATTAGGCCATCGGGGTGATTAGCGGAGGACTTAAATGGGGTTTGCCTAACATAATCGCAAATTAATTAGTTAGTGGGTTTTTTGTCAGGTTGACCATTTATTATAGTTTATATTTAAACTAAGGTGTAGGGATAATTAATATGTAGGAGTTACATATATACGGGGAAATGGGTTTTATTATCAGGATTTTAATATCATAAATTAGTAGTTAATAAAGAATGGGCGGAAAAGGGACACAACACACTAAGCAAATGTTTTTTCGTGATTTGAATTCTTTTCACATATTAACATTAATACTTAGGGTATTGTGTTTCAATGGGTTTTTGATATGAAAATGCTTTATGTGGGGGGGGAATGCTTTTCCTAGGCAAAAGTGTTTTATCCTCAGGAAAGGAACATTATTTTGGGAAATGAATGAACTGAAGGGGGATGAACTTTTATGAGGGGAATTTAGTACTTGATATCCATAAATCGTTGAGCCAAGGGTTAGGTCCCTCAAAAAGTTAGAGAAATGCTCTGAGCCTCTTTGAATTAAAGGTTTTAAGTTCTTTAAACTTTATTTATGGGAAATTAGTTAAGCAAAAGGTTAAATGAATGGAGGAAGTTAATTAATTGACATTGAAATCCATTTGCATGCTTGATGGTTATTTCATATCTAGAACTTTTATAATGAGAATGATAAATATGCTTTTGTCTAATCAATCATCATACTTCTGCAACCTTTCTTCTACTTACCCATCTACTTTTCCTACCATTTTTACTTCACTTTATTAAGGTGCATTTGAGCTAGCAAACCCTTATCAAATATTTTTCTTTTTCTTTCCAAAAGTAAACTAACTAAATCTAACCTTATTACATCCAAGGGCTTAGATTAGATAGTTGAGCTCCTTTTATGTACTCTACCTATCTAATTATCTACCAAGGTTACACTGTTTGGCTAGATTTTTATTCTCTACCTATAGACATGAAAATGAAAACATGAAATAGCCAAGTTTAAACATTTTGACTATCATGGATTGTGGCAAGGATCACAAGCTACACACAATATTTTATTATGCATAAAAGTAAATAGGAGTGGCATTTTGTCTTGCTCACTTTCATGGTCTTTTTCCTTTTCTTGGGGTTCATATTTTTTCATCTTTTTTTACCTTTTTGTTCTTTTTGTCCTTTGATTATTCTTTTAGGACATACCCTCTTTACAATTTTTTTTTTTAAATATGGAAAACATTTGCAAAAGCAAAGGTATGTACAATATTACAAGGTTTACTCTCAATCATTCAAAACTATGAATCCTATTGGTATAGGACCCTAACAGTATGTTCTCTTTTACATGTCACTCTTATTATCTAGTTTTTCTGGGAATTTGACCTAAAAGATAACTTCTTTAGGCTATTTTTATTAATGAATTGATGAAGTGTTGTTTGAAGTGGTATAACTTGTTGAGATGTTGTTACAAGATGATATCTCCCCAATTCTGCCTCGCTAAAGATGGAAAGAAGACTCCATTGACAATATTATTACAACACCAAGCCCATTTTGGATATTATGTTCTTCTACAATTAGCAACAAAGAATTACATGGAAAGACACATGGTCATAGCTAGTTTGATTGTTGAAATGAGACACTCATAGAAAACACAACTGGCATAGTTCAAACAATTGGGATTGTTGGGTGTAGTATAGGGCATATTAATGGACCAACATTTAATTGTCAATCCGAGAGTTTGTAAACTTGGAGTTGCAACACTGCAAATGCTATAAAAATACTTCAGCAACTTGCAAACCCTACTTCTATCTTTCCTAATTACGCTTAGAGAATCAAAAGAATGGAAATAAAATAACACCAAAAGAATTCTAGTGTCGAAATAAAAAATTGAAAAAAAAAATACATTGAAAAAACTCAATGAAAGGGACTTGAAATCAGAATAAACAATCCTAATCACTAAAAGTTGGAAAAGAATATATTTGAGACTAAACGTCAGTGCAGTCATAAGATAAGGAAATAATTAGCCTATGAAGTGCATTTTTCTACATTAAAGATTTTCCTTCCTGCATTGAACCATCATTCCTACACCGTAAGAACGTTCCTACACTAAAGCGATGTTCCTGCACTGGAAGTATGTATTGTGCATGCACTAAATATTTCGACCTTCTTGCAAGAGCTCTGGGTCCCTCTACCAGGGCACTCTATTCTTGTACCAAGATATTGATTCATGTATCGAAACAGAGGTTCATATACCAAGAAATCAGCGTTCATGTGCTGAGTTTCCAAACCACTTGCAGAAAATGAAAAGGGTGTTAACTAAGAATAAATTGCAAGGAAAAACAAAGTTGAGGAAATAAACATTCATAAGAAAAGGATTATTTAACTAATTATACATTTAGAAATGAAAGGTACTTTGAAAGTCAAAGAAAAATCCTTTCTAGAACAAGAAAGTTTTGCATGTGAAAAATAACTATATGATCTAAACACAAGTAGGCTTCTTCCTGAGATGACTGTTGTTATGTAAATTAGATCTGCACTTATTATAAATAGAAGTTTTAGCTTAGAGGTCCCTTTAATAATTTTAGTGTTAAACTGAGTTACTTCCACAAGGGAAACGAGTGCAATCATAGATCTATGCAATGCAAATAATGTTTCATTAAAACTCATTAAGATAAATTAATTCTAAATTGAAATTTCATGTTGAGAATTCTTGGAAACTTCACTCAGAAATAAAACGTGATTTGTAGGAGAAAGCAAATGAACTTGTAGGAAATAAAAGGACTTGCAAAAGTAAACTAAGAAACCTTCACTTGCAGAAATGAAAACTCACCGGTGCAAGTAACCAAAACGCACTCCTCTTGCAAAAAGGAAATTAAAAACACATCAAAGAAAAGAAGGGTTAACACGAAAGGCAGTAAATAAACACACCTAAGCCTGCACACTTCGGATCTAAATCACACAACTTATAAAGAAGTCAAAGCATGTTAACTATGAAAGAACAAAATATAACCTGCTCAAACCTTGGATAAAAATAATTTAAACACACTTCATGAAAAAGGGAGAACGAGCTAGGTTGGATGAGCCCTAGCCAACCAACTCATTTCCCTGTTACGAGATCAAATCGACTACTCAAATAACGTATCACCTAAAATATTAGGACATGGAATGAATAAATGGCGTAGCTCCTTGTATTAAACTCAGTAATTGAAAATGTACATTGTGGATTGCTAGATCCATCCTAGAAGTATGGCAACACAAAATTACAGTATGAGAAACAATTCTATAGAGTATCAGCCCCTAAGTCCACCTTAGAATCCCTAATTTATACATAAAACTATGCTCTCGGCTGTAATGAAACTTAATAGAAAAATACATTTGAACAACGATCAACCTCCATATTTAGTTCATTCATAACGCTCCAAGCCTAATACAAAGAAAGGAACAAACCCTCAACGAGAGATGCGCACCAATATTTAACAGATATGATATTTTAGGAGTCAATCAACTTTCCACCTAGTACACGAACAACAGACGGTACAGGAACGCGGTTGGTATAGGAATGATGGACGGTACAAGAATGAAAAACATTACGAGAACTTTAGATCCTACATCTTTAGCACATCCATAAAGTTCCAATCTTGATGTAAGAAAAATGGAACAAACTCTCAACGACAGTTGTGCGCCATTCCTCAAAAAATATGATATTTTTGGGGTCAATCTAGAATGAATCGTTTGGTTATCAACCTGGTATAGGAATAGTGGGCGGTACAACAACTAAAATCTTGCACCAACCGAACTTCACTTTATATTAATGACATTTACTCACAATGCCTTAAGGAAATATGAAAAGATAAGTTACAAAGGAATTTAAATATATTTAACGTTTTTAATAATGAATAAGCCCCTATGATCCATATTCAATAAAATCACAAAGAGAGACCAAAAATCATGTATAAAGGTTTAATTTTAATTGTAAAACAGAGGCTTGGGTAGTGTAGTTAGGACAAATATAGGGTTAAAAGAACGACAATTGTGGCAACCAATAGGGATTTCCAAATGATAAACCATTTTAATTTAGAAAGATGCTACAACTCTATTTCAATCAAGACAATTTGTTACGAGACAATTTTTGTATAATATTGATTTATATAACATGAGAATCAAGCAATTCTCATGATGACCTTTCTTTTTGAGAATAAGAATGTAATATTAAATTATAAAATAATGTACTCCTATCCTGCAGGACAAGTAGAAATAGAGATTAGAGGGAGGAAGCACCATCATTGTATTCTTGTATTTCAACTCTCATTAATGCAACTCTTTACCATTCATGGCTCTATATCTCTATACTGATTAACTTGTGTGTTGTGTAAACCACAAAGCCATACTAAGGAGGAAGTGCCCTCCTTCTCAGTAGGGATCCCTGGTTAGATAGGTATTGTAGTAGTATATTCATTTCCTTTCAGTTGCGAGTTATGTGTGATTCGTACAATTCAGATTAACAATTTATTTGTGAGCTAGATTGATGGTTTTAAATGAAACAAACAATTGATACGCCCAATATTTTGGTGTAATTGTTGGGGAGGATGTACAGGTGCATTTGTGTGACTGGCATTGTTGCATGCATTGATTGAAATGTGTTAGATTTCTACTTGGATCTGAGCTTTATGGGTGGTAAGACAATAGATAATAACATGTGCATCCATTCAACATACCAAAGTGTGCACGGCCTCGTGAGGAGTCAAGGCACATAGGATTGCATTGCATGAATAGTGAAGAAGAAAAATACAGTGCCCCCAAAGAAGCTAACCATGCAGTTAGAAGAGGAAGTTAGAGAAAAAAGAAGAATCAAGATTTGGAAAGAGTAACATACATACAAAAGATAATCTCAAAATTTGAAGCATAATCATCTGCTCGAGGAGCAACATATAATAAGAAAGCATCAAGTAAAACTGCTCTATAGATGCCAACATCTCCTTAGTCATCTATGTTGGGTACACATCAGTAAGGTGGAATTTTATGAACCTCCAATCTAAGAGACAAGCCCAAGAGTTTCTAGTCCCTTTGTATCAGTAGAGGAAGGATATCAAGGCTTGATAGAAGGACAAGGGGACATGGATTAACATGACTTAGAATCAAGTCCATGAGAATGACCGATTTATCATCGCATCATGGATTTAGGTAGTGTTGTGAAACAACTTTCCGAACACTCTGTTGAAAAGGGTGTTGTGAAATCAATAGGATTACTTGGACAACATGAAAAGTTTGAACAACTTGAACAAGCTGAATAGTTTGAACAACTTGAACAACCTTAGCAACCCTCACCATAAAAAAGAGAGAAATATTCTCTATTATGGGGGATGCCTGGAATAGTTGTAAAAAAACCTCAATATTTTAAGCATAACCAAATGGTAGGTAACTCAATTACCACCTTTAGGTTCCCCATTGGAAATATCTAGGGACATGCCCCAATTAAGAACATCCCTTTGTATGCACTTCCTAGCTTTGAAGGTACAATTATTGAATATCTAGATACATTTATCTTTGAATTTCATGTTCTCTATTGGAGCTATGATTACACCATCGATGAATACAAATTAAAATTGTTCCAAACTATGCTAAAGGGAGATACACTAAGATGGTTTATGGGACTTGGTGTGGCATCCATTACCTCCTAAGATGAGATGAAGAAGAACTTTTTAGAAAATCATTAGGAATACAGTCATTCTAGAGATCAGAGGGAAGAGTTATTCAGGATAAGTCAAACAAAAAATGAAAACTTGGAAGAGTAAGTTTAATGCCTTCAGTACAATCTATAGAGGTCTCAACATAGTAATTTGGACAAGGAAATAATTAAAAAAATTCTGATAAGAGGAATGTGGGATGACTTCATTGACATGCTAAATATTTTGGGGAAAGGAGATATATCCAAGGAACCTTATGATGAAATTGTTTAACTTTGTCAAATAATTTCTATAGCATCAATAAGAGATATGAGTATGACACATGATGCTTCTACTCGCTTCTACTATTATCTTAAAATCAACCCATAGTGGGGAAACATGAGAAAAATTGGGAAACTGTTGGAGAATTTGAAAACTAACATTATGAATTCATTGTCCTCTCAGCTTGATGTGTTGTAGGTGAAATAGAAATATAATGATGTAGAACAAGCTTTGGCTATATTCTTCTCTCTGTGTAGGAAGAAAAATCCTATAAGGGAGTTCCTATTTAATAACTATAATATATGTGAGTGAAATTATTCTATAGAAAAATACTCTCCATTACTCGGATTAAAAGAAATTTCTAAGGAGACAATGGAAGATACTGAAGCAACATATTTTATTGGGACCAAAAATCCCTAGCAACCTCAGTCATCAAGTATGGTGTAAGAACCCTTCTCTTCTTTTAATTCTTGGTTTGACATGTATAGTCCTCAATGAGTTCCCCAACCAATGTAATTCCCAGTAGATCCATGACATGGCTTGGCCTCAATGGCCTTCTCCCCCATGGCTTCAACCATGGTGAGGGATTTTTCTCCCTAACCAAATTCCTGTTCAAATTCGATGCAACAATAGTAGTTACAACTTCCCTCCAATGTGCCTATGAGTGGTCCTCCATTACACCCCCAACTACCTATACAAACTAACCCTAATCCAAATAATAAGGTAGTGCAACAATTTTAAATGCCAATTCTCCCTACTTACTATATCTCACATGTTGAATGCAATGAAATACTGTTATGATAAGGAAGAATAGTAAAGCCCACTATTTATCTTCTCATTATAGAAAATTAGGAAGAAAATCCATCAAGAGAAGAAAACTTTATAAAATCCTTGGAATCTTGCTACTGCTAATGAGAGAAAAAATTATAACAAAAGACACAAGATTTCTCTACAAACAAATTACAGAAAGAAGACAATGAATAGAAACACAATCACACATAGAATACACAATATATCTGGGGAACCCAGCTGGGAAAACCTCTTGCTTACTTGTATTGAATCAAATGATTAATCTGATCTATTACATAGAATCTGCTTCAAGCTTAAAGCTCCTTGCAATATTTTTCAAATCTCCACAAGAATTTCCCAACACTTAGGCAAATAAGACCTATTAGGAAGCTCCTATTACCTAGTGCAAATCCTCCCCTAAAATTAGGAATTTGTCATATTTTTCTATTCAATTATCAAGAGAAATTTCTCTGCTCCATCCTCAAGCCTTGCACACAAAAATATTTGTATAATAAATAAACACAAATGTGTCTTCATCCAATCTTAATAGGTAATTCGAATTTCATGACCTACTACGACTAAATTTAGCAGTTGTTGTAGTTAATTGAGAGTAAGTTTAGCTAACACAAATTCAACTACTCAAGTAAGCTCATGTTTATCTCTATTCTATAACTAGAGATTAGCTAACTAATAGACACTACAGTTAACTCCAGTAGATAGCTAATTTTAGCCATCAACTAGTCCACAACCCATTGAAAACTATATAACTTGAATTAACTGACAATAACTCAGAGATAGGCCACAACATGCATGTCAACTGATTAATAAATCAAGTAACTATGAGATTGAATTCTAATTGGGATCTTTGACTAAGACAAAAGTCAAAGAAGCCATTCCTTGCTACATTTTCAACAAATAATTAATTCAAGGAACTTTATAAAAATAACATGCCATAACAATCGATGTTACTACTAGCACTGGAATAGTTGACAATACTCATGAGGCTGTAACAGTTTCTACTACTTCTAATACCATTGTGTCAACCAAAAATATATTTGATGTCACTGTAACAAATAATCTTACCCCAACTGTGAGATATGTAACAACTGCTAGTAATGAGACTTCTTTGCATCCCTCTTATCTTGAAAGATTAACTAAAGTCAAAAATTACTCTTCAGCCTAAATTTGATTTATTAGAGTTGAAAAACTTGTATGTTTGGATTCCCTTACTTCAAGCAATCTAAGATGTTCCAATTTATTCTAAAATAGGTAGAGAATTATGTGTCAAAGATCCAGGTAGGGAACGTTGGAATCCACCTACTGTACGTGTAATTGGAAAATGATCAAAGCCAATTTTAGGGGATAATACACCTACTAAATATGAAGATTCTAGGAACCAAACAATAGTTGTCCATATTGGAGGAACAACTCTTCCAAATAACCTAGAAGATTTAGGAGAAACGATTAACACAATAACTAGGGAAATTTTTGAACTACTTAGGCTTACCAACTCCTACTATTTTAGAATTGAAAGATAGGTCCAAGATTTGACTTGAAGGAATATTGGAGGAAGTTATTATTTCAGTAAATTCTTGGCATATCCAATAGATTTTGTAGTGTTACAACCTAAGACATGCCTAGGGGGACATCCTTTGATTTTAGGCAGGCCATGGTTGGGGATTGGAGATGCCTTTTTTGGATGTATACATAGGTGTATGGCGATTTATAATGGTAATAATAATAAGGATCTTGTTCTTTAACCTCCAGCTAAGCTGAGTTTAAAATATGAGAATCCTTTATGGTTTGAGTCTGAACCAAAGGAATTTGATACATGTCCACTGTTCACTATAGGAAAAGCTTTACATTTTGAAAAAGACGTCGAGGACAATGCTATTAACAACTTCATTAATGAACATTTTGTTGTTACACCATCAACATAGCATATGTTAAGTTTTGTGATAGACACATCTAGTGAAGAAGAGACTTTTAATGATCCTATCATAAAGGAAATACCTACGACCCCTAGTCTTAAGGGTGTCCCAGTGGTGATAGATCCTGGATAGGCATTAAATAGTAAACCCAATTTATCTCCTCTGCAAAAGGAGAGGTTAGTGTGGTTACTAAGAAAGAATAAAGAATCCTTTGTGTAGGATTATAAAGAAAATCCTTTTACAATATTTGTACTGGTGTAGTCTTATACCAGTACGGGAGCTACAACCCCCTTTGCTCTTATACTAGCTGATCCATTTACTAGTATGCATGCTGCTACCTGCTACAATGCTCCAAAGATTCCCCTTTGCTTTTGTACTAGCTTAAGTACTAGTACATAGGCGCTGGCCTACAATATTCTCTCCTCTAGGTACCACGTTTCATCAGTTTTCATACTGGATACACTGAAGCACAACACATAATCTGAAAGGCCACGTTTCATCCAATTTTCATACTCCGCACCTATGCCTTCTGTGGTGTCGTGCACCTCCGTAGCTGCACCTTCTGTGGCGCCGCACACCTCTACAGCTGCGCCTTCTGTGGCGCCTCCGCACTGCGCCTTCGGTGGCACCTCTGTGGCATCTCTGCACTGCGCCTTCTATGGTGCCTCTACACTGTGCCTTCTGTGGCACCTCCGCACTGCGCCTTTGGTGGCGCCTCTGTGGCGTCTCGTGTGGCGCCTCCGCACTGCGCCTTCTGTGGCGCCTCCGCACTGCGCCTTCAGTGGCACCTCTGTGGCGTCTCTTGTGGCATCTCCGCACTGCGCCTTCTGTGGCGCCTCTGTGGCGTCTCCGCACTGTGCTTTCTGTGGCGCCTCTGTGGCATTTCCGCACTGTGCCTTCTGTGGCGCCTTCACACTGTGCCTTCTGTGGCACCTCCGCACTGCTCCTTCTGTGGCACCTCCGTACTGCGCCTTCTGTGGTGCCTTTGTGGCGTCTCCGCACTGCGCCTTCTGTGGTGCCTTCGCACTGCGCCTTATTTAGATCTAGACATTACTCCAAGAGATCATATAATTTCAGATCTAGCTCTCATAAGATGTTCAACCCAAAAAAACATGCTCAAGCCAAATGATCTCCTTTGCTTTATATAGGCAAGCTCTTCCTCAAATCATGGATCATGGGGCTCAATAATAATAATAATATAAAACAATACCATAGGCCAAAACCATAATAACACAATTCCGTTGGCTAAATACCAAGAGTTAAACATAAGAAACCCCATGTGTGCTTTTCTCTGCCTTGAAGTAAGTGAACTAGGGGTACGCACCTCCTGAACGGGATAACTGCGGGTATGTACGCACTTTATGTAACACCGGCCTGCGTGTACGCACCTTCTGTAAGGTGTACTTGCGTACCCCTTATTTTCTTCAATATTTGATAGCTGATCATCAATATCTGTTGCTGACTTGAAGTACTGTGATCTATCACCTGAATGGGTTGCCATCAAGGACAACACTTTAGCCATAATGCCAACAGTGTATACACTTTCTTTATGTTTAGAGAGAGTGGATATATGTGTATGTGTTGTTAACGTTGACCTTAGTAAAATATTGTAACGCTGAAAAGGAAAAAGTAAAAAAGGTAAAATAATTTAATTACTTCTTAATAAGAGATAAATGAGAAACGTGTAATCAATTCAACTAATAATAATAATAATAATAAATTATTTAAGGATACAATTTGAACCATAAAAAATTACACATGGTTATATATAGAGAAATTTAAAATTATTGATCCATCTAAATCACATATTTGTTAAACATTAGAAGGGATTAAACCTCTTCACTTGTAAATCTTTTTTCAAATTTTCCATCCTAAAATCAAGTTAGGTTTGGTCCCTCTCCACTTGATAGATCCAGAGTTAAAATAGATATATACTAATTATTCAAATGTTCATCTTCACTATCATAAGAAAAACCTAAAACTTATTGAGAATAATATGAAGACATTTTCTAATTCAATTCAATGTTATAACTTATCTTTGGGATCAAGGTTGGAAGTTATACATCAAAAGAAACCACGACATAGCAAAACTTATTCTTCATCCTAATTCGTGTCGTCACTTGGATGGATTTTCATTTCTTCAATTGAGAATATCTAGGAATTGCATGGACTTAACACATGATAGATTTAATCAGAATGTTGGAGTGTTTGATTCATTTTTTGAGGGTGGAAATAGATTTAGCACTATCAAGAACTCTTGGGGCACCCAAAATGTTGAATTTTGACCGTTGCATTTTTCTATCAGATTTTGTCCTAATCTTGTGAATTTCCATTATTATTCTCACTAATTTGTGGGTTTTTTAGACTATGCTATTAAAAAATGGACTTTACTTCTTTTTTATTTGAATTTGATTTTATTACTAAACTGTTGTTTTTAAGTGTGAATCTTTAAAAAGTTTTTGGGTTTGTTTTCTCATTTAATTTATCTAGAATTCAGCAAAGAGTCGTTGAAATCACAAGTTTCACTGGTGAGTTCTGCACAATCAAAGTTTGTCAAAAGTTTTTAAAGGTGTTGAACCTATATATACAATGAAAAACACTAATTTAAACAACAACACAAATTAAGATTTCACAATTTTTTTCACCAAAAAAAATTCTAAAAAATCACACTTAAAAGCTCTTTCCGTTCTGAATTCTAAAAAAATAAGTTTAATTTATAATGGCCAAGTTCCTTATACGTATTAACTTCTTGTCTTCATCTTTTTCGTTTTTACTTGGTAGATATTTTTCTCCCCTGTAGCATCTTCTCTTTAGACTATCCCTCTTTCTTCCCCCATTTTATCTTTTAATTATTCCTCGTGACATCATCTTTTTACCCACATTTTCTCTTTTAATTATTCCTTCTTTTCAGCGGGACATCATCTTTTGCTCATACCGGCTTGTGAAGTATAGCTGTGAAGGTGGAAGGGCAGCGGTGGCAACATGGAGCCCATTCTACCTTTTGCGACCACACCTAGTAGTGTGATCTTCCCACCGCGGCAGAGTTGCAAGGTTGACGAGAGGCTAATTCAAAACTGAGTGTAGCTCTTCTTTTGACCTACATTCTACACTAATCATAAAAAATAGTTGTTGCTTCTTTTTCTCTCTTCCACAACGCTTCTTTGAAAGCTTTTTTGGTGGGTTTTTCCGGTTAAAATTCGGCAACAATTTATTGGAATCGCAAGTTTGATAACTAGTTTCTGCACCATCAAAGCGTCTTAGGGGTTTTTCAGGGTGCTGAATCCAAATATGTAGTTAAAAAACCATTTTAACTGCAACAAATCAAGATTTAACTTCAATTTCTTTTGCCGTCACCGAAATTTCCAAAAAGTCGCATTATAGACAATTCCATCTTATTGTCTCCTCCTATTCTTATATCTTTATGCCTTTGGAATTCTTTTTCACAGATGAGTTGGTTTATTAAATATATGGTTAGGATTTTTTTAATAAGATGAAAGTACGAGCTTTAATTAAATTTTAATTTTGCAAGTGCTTTTTTTGGAGTTGTCTATCGAGGTTGAGGAATTTATTGGATAGTCAAAAGTGGTTAGAATTTTGGTAAAAAATTTCAAACTTTTTTATAGAGACACTGTTTAAATCATGTTTTTATAGTGAAAATAGATTCAACACCATCAAAAACATCTAGAGTTTGACAACTTTTATTTAAATTCACGCAAATTTCTGTCAAAATTTTTAAAATATGATCAAAATTTCCATACCCTTCAAATAAAAAACATAATAACATAATCATTAGACTACGGCCACTTTCCCATTTAATCAAATATTAAAATAATGTGATTCTTTTCGTGGGATCGTTTTGGATGGTGTGGGGTCGCTCCATTTCCTAAGGAGTGGACACCACGATGGCTCGGGCCTGGAAACTTCGTTTCATGCATCGATACTTTTTCTTCCACATATTTATGGAATCCACTTGAATTTGAACATGGGATTTTACTTATTGGTATTTAATTTAATATCTCTATCCACTTGAATTTGAACATGAAGATTTTATTTATTAGTATTTAATTTGGAATTGTTTTTTGTTTTTAAAAAAAATATTTTAAATAAATAAAATCATGTTAATAGTAATAAAAACATTACCTGATTGTGTGACGTGGAGAGGGGAGGAATAGATCAGCGGTGGGCGAAGCAGGCGAATGTAGGCAGGTATCAAGGCATTATTGCCACAGGTGAATGGTGCGGCGGGAAGGTAAGTGGAGCAGCTCGGCAGGACGGTGGATGGGACAGGAGGTCAGAGACAAGGTCGAGAAATGATGGCGCAGAGATCGGGAACAACACACAACGCCAAAACATAAAAAGGAAAGGCATGCAGAGGAGAAGGTTAACGAACGAAGGGTGGCGGGCTAAACCGAGAGGGAAGGACCCCAGAGAAATTCGACTTGGCTGCACAGAGCGGAGCCACAGCACCAAAGAAACGAGCAGTCTTGCAAACCGAGAGGGAGTTGAGCGAAACCGGAGAAGAAGGGAGAATATGGAAGCCGAGGAAAGCGGGAAAGCGCAGCGCTAGATGCGAAGCAGCGGAATGGAGGATGATCAGGGCAGGAGAGACGTGGACAGAACGGGTAAGCGGAAGATGGAGGACTGCATGCAACAGGGCATCCCCATGTATGAGGTCTCGGAAGGGGAGAGCGAGGATATGGCGGAGGGTCGGGAGGAATATGTGCAGGAGGTAAGGAAAAACGGCCGGAACAAACCAGCGACCGGGAATGGCGAAGATGAAGGAGGGAGCCCATCGAATGGCGCAGGAAGGGGCAGGGGAAGATACAGGAGAGGGAGAGGCCGCAGGGGTAGAGGAGGCCGAAGAGGGCGGGACGTGGCGGCAGGGCGCAACAGACGTGGACGTCAGTGTAGCCCCAGCCAAGACGAGGAAGCTGAGACAGTGACGGCAGATGGGAACCGACCGACCAGGCAGACCATAGGAAACAGAGTTAGGATTGCAGAGAAGGAGTATAGGGAGAAATCTAATCCAAAAATCAAAAGAATTATTGAGCATTGGGAGGAAGAAGCCATCCAGGCCCAGTGAGAGGATGAGATGGAAGATTGGATTAACCTCCTGCCTGACCCAGGGCACACCAGAGGAAGAATGACACTTTACAAATAGTCTCTGCACTTGTACTGGGTTATGAAGAGGCTCATGGCTAAAGCCATGGAACAGATAGCGATGGAGATGCCCGAACGGTCTCAGGGAATCCCGAATTTAAAGAAAGAATTGAAGAACATTGTAATCACTCTGCTTATGCAAGATAAACGGCTGGAGGACCTGCAGCAGCAACTTGAGGCAAGCGGGGTGCTGGTCAAGAAAGAGAAAAAACAGCAAGAGAATCCAAAGGAACAGTAATTCAAGGCATGTCCATGATGAATTTAGGAACTGTTGATTTCTGTTTCTGTTTTAGCCATGCATAAATCTTATGTTTATATATATATATATGCAGTTGTATGTAGGTAGTAATAGGGATATAGATAAAGTGTATAAGGCATGGAAAGACAAGCTTAAAACATTCTATTTTTGGGCAGCTGTGAAAAACTATCGGTAGTCAATAAACCCGGTTTCCCTTCGTGGCGGGTTGAGACCACCCTAACTATGTAATGTTTCCTTTTTTATAATAGAATATGGCACCACTCAGCTTACAAAAAAAAATAGTAATAAAAACATAAATGATTATATGTATTTGGTTAAATATTATTTCTGCAATATTTATTTGGTTTGTTATTAAAAGAAAGGCTTATTCTACAATATAGTAAGAGAATGATGTGTAATTTTGTCAATGCTCAATTAGAATTGACACATGTCCTTTAAAAAGTACTTTAAATTAGAAAACAATTGTCATTATAATAGATACATAAATGATTATAAGTATTATTTCAATATCTATTTTAAATAATATAATTTTATATGACATTGAAGAGATAAAAAAAACTTCCTATTTCTCTTATAAATATTTTAATATACACTTTAAAGAAAATGTATGTATACATATATATATATATATAGAGAGAGAGAGAGGGAGAAAGAGAGAGAGTGTGTGTGTATGTAAATATATGTGTGTTAATGTTGATTTTCAATGAAAAATCACACATGGTCTATATCTAAAAATTACACATGGCCTATATATAGAGAGACAGAAAACCACTATAAATCCATCTAAATCACAAATTTATCAAGCACTAAAAGGGATTATATCTCAAATCTTTTTTCAATCTTTTCATTCTAAAAAGAGGTTATAATATTATGAGGTTTGATCATCTTTGTTGCTAGTAGATCCATGGTTTAAATGGATCTATATTGGTTGTACAATGCAGAGGGAAATATGTAATTCCATCCATGCTCAACTTAGAGTTGATGTCTCCCCCAAAAAATACTTTAATTAAAAAAAACAATATCTGTTATAATAAAAACCAAAAAAATTATAGGTATTTAGATAGTTTTAATTAAAAACATTATGAAACATCATTCTCATCATGCTCACTTGGTCTTTCACTCTTGGAGTTTTAAATAAGATATTTGGATATCTATGTTAAATAATATAATTTTATATGACTTTATAGAGATAAAATAATTAAGAGTAATGCATAAATAAATAAATAAATCTAGTTCTATTATAAACATTTCAATATAAATTGTTGAAATATTCATATTACCTAACTAACACACATTTTTTTTGTTTATATATAGAGGGAGAATGTGTCTATGTATATGTGTGTGCTTAATGTTGATCTTAGTTAAAAATATTTCAAATGCTCAGAAAATTTAGAAAAAGTAAATTAAAAATAAAAAATAATTTAGTTTAGAAATGAGAAAATGTGTAATATTAATTCGATTTAATATTAAATATTATTAATATAAATTAATTTCAAAACTGCAATTTAAAAACAATGGAAAAAAAATTACACATGCTCTAGAGATAAAAAAACCACTATAGATTCATTTGAATCAGAAATTTATTAACCATTAAAATAGAATAGGAACTTGAGATTTTCCCAGATTGCATCTGTAATGCAATATGTAATGCAATATGACATTTTGTCATTGATGAACAGCTCATTGTCATTGTCAAAATTGTCTAGATTTCCATTCCCGGGCTTCCTTTGCAACGCTGAATGACAACCTACAACCTGCTCAGTGTGTTCATCTTTCTCCTCATTTCTTCATCCTT
>APFE030849416.1:0-23907 GCA_000404065.3 Pinus taeda | reverse complement strand
TATTTTATTTATTATTATTAGTATTATTAAGGGACATTAAACATTATTATCGCAAACATCGAAGCTCATTTAATGTACTTTCTTAAAGTGTTTTGCTCCACTTTGCAAGTTGGGTACACTGTCGTCTTTTCACATGATTGGCTATCACACGTCGATTTGTAGAAGCATGTTCTAATGGTTTTGAGGGTCTATTTTTCTGTCTATGAGTTGTTCTAAACATTAAAAAATTTGTCACACTCATCCATAAAGTTTTCATCATTGTTTCACAAGTTTCCTCATGGTCGTCGCAAAGTGTATCTTAAGTGTCACACTTGTTGTAACTCGTCATAAGGTTTTCACACAAAGGTATACTCATTTTATATGCGTCACGGGTAATCTATGTTGTTGTGTTTCCATGTATTGTAAGTGTGAGATAACAGTAAAAAATTTATAGCCTTACACTCTAGTCTCATTGATCTTGCACTTAACTATTCTTGAAGAGGATTTTAGACCAACAACTTGCATTCAATGGGCCTGCCTCGATCATGCATTATGAATTTCGAGACATCAAGGTTTAACCTCACCTCTTAGAACTACACAATGCACAAACCGTTCCTCTTAGTGTTGCTCCACTTCGTATTTCTTATGCTCAAGGCCCTTTCTTTCCCTTCATGATTGCAAAATCATTCCACCCAGCCCAAACTCAGCTATGCACAGTGCAAGAAAAAGCATAAATATATATTCATATGCCTCTAAACTATGCAGTTTTATAGTTTCTTAGACCCCCTTACCACAATATGTACTATGCAAGATTTTCTCCTTGTCTGGACTAAGTAAAATTTTCCCTATGTATTGACTACGCAACTTTTTCGCTCAGTCTGCACTACATAAATTTTTGCCTTAGTCTCAACTTGACAAATTTTTCCCTTAGTTTGTACCACACAAAATTTTCCCTCAGTCTCAAGTGAAGAATAATTTCCCCAGCCTCGACTACATAAGGTTTCCTTCAGGCTTCCCTGACATGTCCACTGCATAGTTTCACTTATCAAGCTTGAACCTTGGCTGCCTAAGTTGCACAATTGCACAATAATTGGGCTATCTCTCCTAACTTTCCACCTAGCCTCAACCTAGCTTATCAATCCAAATTATCTATCTTAGAATAGGGGTTTTGGGGCTGTTATCATCTCATCATGAGTGAATTGCAAATGCAGGTAATCTTTCACACCATGACAAGATGACAAGGGAGGAGATACCAAAGGGAAGCATTAAGAAATATATCTCTATAGCTATGTATGCAAGCTCATCTATCAAATCAAATAAAAGGGACAACAACTTGTGAGCACAACTCAAGAGCTAATATGATCAAGGTTTCCTATCACAAGGCCATGAGGAGGTGGAACACAAGCTACTCTCAAGAAGATATCAAAGACACAACAAAATTACTGGCTTGACATTGCCACATTATCAAGCAATCCATTTCAGTAGTGTCATATCATGAGGTGTCATGAGTTTTCATATGCCACATCATCATTGTGGCCCATGTATATTGTATTCAAAATTTATTATAAAGTGGAAGTCCAAATTACACACATGAATATGAAGAGTCATGCATGCTGAAAAGTCATAGGAAATTGAAAAATCATGATGGTAGTCAAAATGTCACACTCTCATACACCCCTTGGTTATATATACACTCTCATTCTATAAGAAAATGACTTTTCACCTTGGCTCCTCCCTGAAGGCATTAGAGAGATAAGCTAGTTCTTTCAAGAGCAAGGAATGGCTCTTATGTTCCACTATTGGAGTTAATGATGTACATTGTAAACATGTGTCTTGGAATTTTTACCTAATAACAGAAGCCTTAAAAACCAGCACATTCTGCATGCATATATTATGAATGTTTGTAAGAGTATTATGTGGATGTTTTCATTTCATGCTTGATTCACATGTGCTAAGATATTTGAAATATTTCGGTTATTAATACTTATCTTATTGAGAATGTGTTGTAATCGTCGTTATTGTTCTCCCATCCTTTTGGAGTATTCTCTAGGATATGAAACAAATATTTCTTCATGAATTGGTTGTAGTGACTGTTGCATCCTTTTTGTACTATTGTGTTGGATGTTAGAGGGATATTTTCGGTTTGTGTGTGTCTCTTCTTGGGTTGTACTACTACCTCTTACTTAGGGCTTCAGTCTTATCCATTCTCTATAGTTGAAGAAACTTGATACATTTACAATAGAACACTCATGAGGCACAACACCTCACTTTCTAAAGACACAATTGCATTCCTTTCTCATGCTCACAATTGGAGACAAGGCATACATTTAAGATATATGACAATCGGGTTGATATTCTAGATGGGGCTCTTATGCCAAATGGTCTGAGGTCTAATTGACACATCATGCTAGGGAGACCCGTTGGTTGACAGATTTCTATCATTATGAACATGTCACTAATAAAATAAGGGTGTGTCATTATGAAACAAAAACCATTTTTATAGATAAATGTTGAGAAACAACTTACTATAAGGAAAGTGGAATATATATAAAAATGTTCAAATTAGAAGGAGGAGGAGAGTGTGACACAAAGAAATTTTCAAACTTTTGTATCTAGTAATGAATTGAAAGGAAACTATACTCCATAGTAGATTAGTGTAGCTAGGTGGATGTATTATACATTTATGAACATGTCAAGGAGTATCCTCAAAGCAAAAAACTTGTCCAACAATTTTTTGGTCTATGTTTTTAATTTTTCAATATAGATGTTGAACAAAACCCCAACAAATAATGTGTAGTGTGAAGTTCCTCTAGATGCATGGTGTATTATAATATCAAGGGTCTCATGTTTTGTGGTTTTTGATGTTATTTAGTATGGATAGTTTAGAAAAGAGCTAAGGAATAAACTTAAGAACATAAGAGAAAATGCATTTTCATTCAGTACAATGAACAATACAAACCCTATAGACTATATAATATTGTCACTAAGAAATTTGTAGTGTGTAGAAATGTAAAATTCTGGGAGGAAAAACCTTGTAATGATAAATATAATGAAACAATTTACACTAGATAACAATCTATCCCACTAAATGAGCAAGTGAAAATTTGAGGATAACAGGTTCATCCACCAATATTTCTAGGGATACATGTGAAAACTGAAGAAGAAAAATCTTCTTATTCTAGTAAAGTGTTAGGAGACTCATTGAGAAATCAGAGGATAAGGAGGTTAAGAGAAATATATGAACAATGTGATAACATTAATCAACAAACTAATTTTTCCTTATTATCCTATCATTCTACTTATTTTGAAGACTTGATGAAAGCAAAACATTGGGTAACAACCAAGAACGAAAATATTGAAGTCATTGGAAAGGATGATAGATCAGATATTATTTATCTCCCATTACATAAAGCCAACAATGGTCTTAAGTTGGTGTACAAGACAAAATTGGACGATAAAGGAAGGGTAGAAAATAATAACATAATTATTTTTGCTAAAGTATTTACTTAGCAACTAGATATTAAGTATGGTGAACTGGTTCACTATTATTATTATAGCTATATTAGTCATTCTAGCCTAGAAGAAATGGTTGTTTCAATATATGGAAATGAATTGAACATTTTTGAATGAAAATTTAGAAGAGGAGGTGACGTCAAATAGCCACCATGATTTGGAGGAAAAACCCAAGAGTACAAAGTGTAAAAGTGGAAGAAATTCTTATATGGCTTAGAGGAAGCGCCAAGTGTATTGTACAATAAAATTTATTCTCATTTACTCGACAATATATTCAATAGGGTCAAGAACGAGGTTACTCTTCATATTAAATTACGTCAAGGTAAAATCATTTTAGTTTTTATTTTAATGGCGTCATGATATATGTAGGGAATTTGATGTTATATGATTACAACACTATCATGAAAATAGAATTTCTGATGATATAATTTGCTCTTATGAACTACCTCTAGGAACTATAGTTAAACAATTTGTTGAAGCGATTTTCATATGTCAACAAAAATATGCTACCTATGTCTCAAAGAGGTTCGAAATAGATATATTGAAACCAATAGAGATGACTATTATAATAGGAATATAATTGAACAAGCAAGAGGATTATCTAGTGATTGCTTCAACGTTGTAAATGACGTTTATGGAAAACCGCATTTATGTTGATACAATTAAATATCATGCCATGTATATAGTTAATCACATTTCTATTTTCATTGATTCTTCCAAGGAATCTCACTGAAAAGATGGAAAAGGAATTTTGGGATATATTGCAGGTACAACTAATTATGGATTATGATACACAAGTTTCAAAGACAACAAACTTAGATCATAGAAAAACATTGATTCTTCTAGCAATATTAATTATACTAAAAGAAACTCATGATATGGTTTTCAGTTGGGCACAAATTTTACACCATGTGCAAGTTTTAGGAAATAACTAATTGTCCCTGTACCTTTTGTAGAAGAAGCGTATGCAGTAACTACTACAACAATATGCATTGTAGTATGGAAAAGAAGAATTTTGAAAGTTGTTTCACATTAAAAGAAGGAACCATTGATATATTTTGTGGCAATAGTTACAAAATTACATTATCAAAGATCTGTGTGTTCCACAAGATAGAGAAGCACATTAACACTTTGATCACTTCATTCACATGTTTATTTTAATGGTGATATATTTTATTCGGTTTTCTGGCTCTATAAATTCGTACTTCAAGAACCATTGGTAATAATTATTTTTGAGCTTTAGAGACAAAACTTATGAATTTTACATTCTCATCAATGGCATGGTTAAAATTAAAAGGGAATATCAAAATATAATCTGTCTTTTTAATTAGGGTAACCAATTACAAATCTTTCTAAAAGTATAATTTTAAAAATTTCTAGTCTAAATATTTTTATGGAAATCCTGGATATCTCTAAAAACAATTAGTTGTGATTAACCTAAAATAATTCTTAAATTATTCTAAAATCTATTTAATAATGTGAAAAGCATTTGATGCACAATATTTTTTAAATTAATTTTTTCATTGCATCTACTAGTAAATTTTAGCAATTCCTTCACAAAATTGGCACCTAGGTTAATCATTGTGTTTTTGGTATCTAAATTAATCCATATATACAAAAACATGAATAATTCCAATCTAAAATGCAATGCAGACGAATATTTTCATGCTCTTCGAAAAGGTCTCTAAACCTCAGATGAAATTTTGCAATCAGTGACTTTCATGCATTCCTCTCAGAGTCCAATGGTCTGTTATTATACCTGACGAAGCATGTATATAGCGATCGATATCGCTTTGACTACGAATTAATTTCATTTGACATTTTAAATATCAACCGCTATTCAATACTTTAACCAAAGATTTACGCAAAAAGTGAATTTTTAAAATCATTTAAATATTTTTCGATGGTTTTCATTGGCCATTCAACTTTGGGGTCCTGTTGCCGATGTCGAACTTACTTTTAAGCCAAATTTGGCCTTTAACCAAAGTTTTTGGAGTACCATATTAATTTGGGTGGACTAATCTATTTACCCAATGTTTTTAAAAAACATTTGGTCACCAAAAATTTTTATCCAACACCCTAAATCTAACACCTGTCACTCATTAGGGTTGGCTTGGCAACTCATATGACGGAATAGGCTCCAGATGGCTAACATGCTCCATCTCGTACGTAGGTGAAAACTTCACATAAGCTTGAGCTTTTAAGGAAGGGTGAATATGGAACTGGAAAATAGGCAAAAAGGAAAGACCAAAGGCATTAGAGTGTATGGGTTGATTCCTGCAACAAAGCCATACATTACATTTCAAGGTGAAGGGAAGGAATTCACGATAATTGAATGGCACAACAGAGCCAACGAACTGGACCCAACAGGGCAAAAAATGTGTACATACCACAATGCTTCTGTCACAGTGCTTGCTAACCCTTCATGATGCTGTGTACTCACTTTTTCTTCGTTGCTTTTGCTGTAATCTATATATAGTCTTTTAAGATTGTAGTTATTTGTAAAATGTAAGCCCTAAGAGGCAGACACAGACGCCGAAGGTCACCATCAAGTTGGGCATGTAATATCATCGTTAGGCTGCGTGGTGTCGAAGCAGAAGGATTTGAAATTCAATTTCTGTTTTGATTTAGATTACATGGCTTTTGTAATCTGCCTCTGATTTGGAAACTGGGTGGTTGATTTCGACAAATGTGTGGATGGTTTTGATGATTGATTTGGCACATGGCTTTGTAATTCAATTAAACAAAGGATTTATTTGATTCTTTGCAAGTCAATTAAAGTTCAGAGGATTTATTCAATGCTTTTGCAATTCAATTGAACTCTAGAGGATTTATTAGATGGTTTTGCGATTCAATTGAATTAAACAGCGGAAGATTTATTTAATGGTTTTTGTTTTTGGTTCGATTTACAAGAAGCGATCGACCAGTGCGCCCTACATTTTCATCGTCTTGTGGGATAGGGAATGTGCGTCGTAGCAAGGTTGATGTGACAAGTTATCAATTCATTTCGAGTACCAAATTTACATTGCTTCCAATTTTGGTTTAAAGGAAGCACGCCTATTTCGCTGCAAATAAGAGGAATGTTTCGTTTAATGGCATGGATGTTATATGTTAATTTCAATTTTCGAGTGAATTAAATATTTTGGGGTTTGACAGGTCAGAGAAAAGCGGACACCAATTCGTAGAATGTTATACTGATTAGGTAATTGATTTTACACTGAAAGTAATTAATATTTTTTTAACAAAATAAACCAACAACATGAAGTTATTTTAAAATTTTGGAAATGTATCAGGTTAATTCATTTTTTGATTTTAAAGGTTTTATTTATTATAGAATATCTCATTATTGTTATTTTTCTTTTCTTTAAAATTGAATGACCCTCACATTCTTTCTTTTTTCCTGAAAAAATTAATTGCCCATCAAATTGAATTACACTTTCTTTCTTTCGTTCTTTTTCCTAAAAACATAATATGCACATCTTTATCTTAATTCTTACTTTTTATTGTTTAGATTTACAAGTAATTGATTTATGCAATCTATTTTGTTTGGTTGCTTTCAAAGGACCAGCTCCCACAATTTGCAGGTATGTATGGAGATCATGTAGAGGGACGTTCAGTTGCTTGAGATTAATGTACTATATGCGGCCAACAACCATGACCAAACTTTTGGTTTCAATGTACTATGTACTATATACAACCAACAACACTTGACAAAACTTTAGTTGTTCAAGAAAACGAAAAGCTTGCAGCCGAGCATGAGGAGGATCAATCTACGAATCAATTAGTTAAAGTAAGTAATTAAAGTTTTCTTAGTTTTAAGCAAATGCTTAGAAATAGCTTCCTTCTGGTACTTCTTCTTTACATTGACTTTATCGAACCCAAACCACCCATCGTTTTTCTTATTTTCATTTTAGCAAAAAGTAGGATTAATTTAACTTGGGCTAAGATTTTATTCCACGATATTTCTATAGTATTAGAAAACCATAGTTCTTTCATTTAGATGCATTTGACTAAAATCAATTTTCAGATTATTTATTAAAATTAGTAGTGAGAGTGATGATGTTATATCTATATCTATTATATATATATATATAATATATATATATATATATATTATTATAGATAAGCTTTTTCTATTTCCAATATTTATATAATAGAAAATTGGTTTTTATCAAGTTTTAAGGATTAGGTCAATTTATTTAACCACAAATTAGCATTCAATCCATAAATAGTGTAGTGAGTTTTATTTTTCTCGATAAATAGTGAACCACATCTACGATGGCATGGCTAGATTTCCAGCTACCATATGCTTAACCTTGAGCAACCATCCATAGTAATTTCTTCAATGAAGTTAGCGCAATGTTGTGTAACAAAGCCATTAGTCTGTAGCCGAACAAGCTCGTCAATCCAATGTCTAGTATCCGAGCCTAGAAAAATCAATTTAGTGAATAATAGCTACGTTAAAGAAATTAAGGAGTTACATCATAGCTGGATATGATAAAACGAAAAATGAATAGAGCTGCCAAGCCATACAATTTTCCCGTTGGAAAGTTAAAGGGCAAGTGATCCAATATATAGAACCAGCCCCTCGATCTGGTCCATAGCATCCATTTTCAACTCGTCTGATTATGCCATGGTGAACATGCCTATGCCTAGCGCCACACCGAGAATTAACCTAGTTGTTTCTTTTAGAAATACAAAAGCCTTCCCGTGCATGGATTACATTTTGCAACAAGATGCATTCGATGAATTATTTTTTTCTGTCTATTACACAATGTGGTCAGAGAAAATATTGTTTCGATTGTATTTAAATTTTGCATGCCATAGATGTTTGTTAAAAAGGGAAATGGTATAGATTAAATATTGTTCCAATCATTGCTGTATTTTAAACGATATATAAATTTGTTCAGCTTTAACCGAAAAAAAAAGGTTAACTAAAAATTGAAATAGTTGGATTTAACACAATATATAGATTTGTTAAGCTTTAACTGATAATGAAGACCTTTATTAATGTCTTGTGCAAATAGGTGGGTAGATGGGCACACATAGTGGTTGTGTGTTTTGCATGTTGCTGAATGTCTGGGTGTCTCGCAATGGCGGGCTGAATGCTTGTCCCTAGCTGTTATAGAGCATCAGTTCATAGAGAGAGCCCAGTTGTGGAAAAAATTTCGCGTCTTGACTAGGTAGATACAGGTACAATTCTCGTTGGATTTATTGACTGGACTAATGAAGTTCCAGTCTAAGAAGCAGCTGAGCCGAAGACTAGCAATGCATCATGAAACTGGAAACTAATACTTGGTTAGTCATGTGTCGTATGCTTCTTTTGAACTTGGTAAATTGACTTGGCCTATTATTTCAATCCAAGTTAATATACAAGTTATTTTCGGCAGGTATGCCGTGTGCAACGTGAACTTGTTTAGAACACTCCTTTAGTTGAAAAATCCATATAGTCTAAAAATTACTATATTCATTGGCAATGACTTTTAGATCTTTGTAGACAATACTGAATAGGAGATTGAATCAATCGCCACTGCTTAGAAATTAAATATGTCCAAACGTGTGGTCGTCACTATTTTAATTTAATATATTTGTCCAACAATTATAAATATATCCTGTCGAAAGGTATGGGAATCAGTGTAAAATTAATATTTAATATATTTTATTTAAATGATATTATGTTTATATTTTTTTAATGCGACATCTAGTCCTTTCGATTTGCAATTTCTTTTGGCAAGCACTAAATTATGATATATTTTAATCATTATTATGTCACTTCTTATGCATTTAGATCTATGGTTGGTTCCAAGCTTTTATTTTCTCCTTTCTAGCACAATTTTCAAATATCCATCGTTAAAATTAGATTTTTGGTTGAAATATTTTCGTGACATCAGTGCCACATCCCTAGCTCCAAAATTTTACGGTTGACAACATCCTTCGATGCACAGTAGATTGGATATAACAATGTAGGTATAGGGAAGGGCCATCCTTAGTACAAATCAAAGATAAAATGGTCTACTTTGATCTATTGTGGTATTAATTTTGTTTTAAGAGTGTTGGTGGAGAATTTATTATTATGGTTAATGAATCATCGAGAAGCAGATTTGGATATTTTTCTGTTCAAACTGGTTATTTTATTTTTTTCTTAGTGTTGCGACACTCATTGAGGCTTTATTTCCTATCTCTCTGCCTATGTTTTGTGTGCATATTTACATCTCATTGTTAGGTTTTCCTTGTTACCAGGTGATATTTTTGTTTACTTTAGTAGGTACGAGTAGTTAGACTTTTGTATGGAATGTTGAAGTTTTTCAGGTATGCGGCAAGATGGAAGTTTTCCAACCCCCTTGGTGATGATTTTACATGTAAATGTATGAACATTATTTTATGTTTTAATAGTCGTGGTGCATAATTTGGAGTTCTAATGGTTCATTGTTTTGTATAATTTACAAGTGAGGCTTTAGAATTTAGAGCATAAGATTTGTTTGGGTAAGAACATTGTTGGATTCTAGCGATACTAACATGGTAATATTTTGAGTTCTCTCTATGAGAAGACTATGATTTAATGTCTAAGAAGTATTAAATACATTTCCAGCTCAATTTTAGTGGTTTAGATGCAATGTTGTGGGAATAAACTAGTATTGACTAACCAAATCTAGGGCATACTTACTAAACTCATCTCTTCGTTTGTGGAAGCGTTGTGGCCAATGTCCCGAATGCAAGTCCATATGTTCTGGTTTTAAATTGTCTCTCAACCATAATTCCCTTGTTTTCTTGAAATAATTACGAGAAATATTTCCTAGAATTCACTTTGAAAGTTGTGAATTCGGAATTATAGTAACCTTGCATTTTTAGAAGGCTTGTGAGAAATTTGGGAGCTCCAACTGCACATCGTGTTGTTTTATATAGTTATGGGGTCGAACTTCTATTTACATAAATAACTAGCTCGAGAAGAACATAAGCCCAACCTTAGTTGGCCGTGACACCTTGCGATGTTGAAAATTGATGCATGTTTGTGGTTTAAAAGACTCATCTATGCAAGGTTTTTATAGGAATTTTACATTCCAAACTCACGTGTGTGAGTTTGGATAGAGACATCTATCTCCATTTCTCTATTTTCATTTTATTAGGAGTTAGAGGGAACTCATAGTTGAGGCTAGGAACAAATTTATGGTTGGCCAATGAGTGTGTCTTTGGAGAATACTCATAAGGAAAATGTTGATCTCCGAGATATCTTGCAATAGGCTGAAGCTCATGAAGTCTTGAAGTTACAACTAACCTTTTTGTTAGTTGTTTTTTACTTTTGTAATTTATGAACCATATTTAGTTTGTTTTATTCTTTAGATGAGGGCTAATAAGTTTGTATCTTTTAAGAATTTTAATCCTAATTTTCTTTCTATATGTAGGTATTTTTAGGACTTTTGATATTAAGCTTTTAGAGAGGAATAATAACAATCTTGTGTATAAAATTGCTTTCAGCAAATGCATTATATATATATATATATATATATATATATATATATTTTCAATTTATTTATTTGTCGATTAAAGAATAAGGTATTTTAAATTACATATAGTCAATAATATTCTATGTAGAAAACCAAAATAATAAATTATAGACACATATGTTTGTTTTGTGGGACATTTTAGAAGATAGTTGGAGGTTGGGTTGAAAATCAGGTGAGAGGTGGTTTTTGTAAACAAATAACTATATGCATATATTTCTTTTGTTGCTCCTATTGGAAGAAATAAGGAAGTAAGCCCCCACTATGACATCGAATGTCGGAATTGTCATTTGAATAGTCTCTCTTGCCGCTACTAATCATTGACACTCCCACACCAATTAAGCTCGGAATCTAGGGTCGCTATTGTTGTTATTAGTATTTCCTATAAACGACTTAAATTATGTCTATGACGAAGTTTATCATGAACTGATATCTTATAAGTTAACTATTAAATGTCTTACAAAAATAATTTGTTTAATTTATTTCTTTATTGATAAAATAATAACGTATTTTAAATTACATGTATTAAATAACATGTTATGAGAGAAAAGAAAATAATAAACTATAGACACATAAGCACCTTTGTAGAAGCATGTTAGAGATGAGGTTGACTATGAGGTTATGCATAACTATATGCACAAATTTATTTTGTGGTTCATACTAAAAGCAAGTTAGACATCAACCTCGTTTACGATATCGAAGGTCGACATTGTCATTTGAATGTTCTCTCTTGACACTCCTGACTACTCACACTCTTGAGCCAATTTGGCTAAAACTTCAATATTTCATTTTTTTCCTTTAGAGAATAGGAATATTTGTTGCAATCTTTTAAAAAAATTATTTTGTAAGTATAATTTATTCAACTTATGTTTTTATTGATTAAAAAAAAATTGTTTTAAATTCATTTTATCAAATAATATGTAATATGAAAAAAAAATACAAAATTATAAAGAGGCCAATTATACATATATTTATATTTTGTGGTCCTTGATAGAATTAAGTCGATAGTTAGGCTAGCTATGATATTAGATGTCTAATTTTTTTCGTTGGTGTTATGAAATTCCACCTCCAATTGGCCTCCTTGTAAACACACCCAACTATATGTACATATTTATATTGTGGTCCCTACTGAAAGAAAGTCACAAGATGGGTCCGACTATGATGTGAGAAGTCAGACTTGTCATTTGAATGGTCTCTTTGGACACTCTCGACTATTGATAGTCCGTGATGAAATTGAATCCATCTACAATACTCTATGGAAGCATCCTAGATAATATATTTTTTTTTTTTTTTTAATTTGGAAATTATTTATTTAAATTACAATTTTAGTGAATGGATTCTAAAATATTAGCATAATTTAGATACTTCATATATATATATATATATATATATATATATATATATATATATATATTATATAATATTGATGTATAATAAAGTTTTATAAATATTATATTTAAATAATATTTTATGTGAAAAAAAAAAATAATATATTATAAACACATATGTTTGTTTTTTGGGCCTTTGTAGAAGAAAGTCGGAGGTTGGGTTGATTATGAGGTTACACATAATTATATGCACATATTTCTTTTGTTTCTCCTACTGAAAGAAATTCAGATGTTGGTCCGGAATATGAGATCACAGGTCAACATTGTGGTTTGAATGGTCTTTCTAGACACTCCCGACACTCCTTCACCAATTCCTCTCCACCTAAAATATTTCATTTTTGTCTTTGGAGAATGGGATAATAGGTTCTTGTCTTTCAGATGTTTTATCTTGTAAGTAGAATTTATTCAATTTATGTTTTTTATTGATAGAAAAATAAACTAGTTTAAATTAATGTTATCAAATAATATGTAATATGAATAAAAATATTTGATCAATTATAAAGATGCCAATTATACATATATGTTTCTTATGTGGGCCCTATCATAGGAAAGTAGGTCGTATAGTTTGCTATAATATTGTTGGTCGACATTATGTTTTGGATGGTGGTATGACATTTTGCGACCAATTTACCTCCTTGTAAACACGCCCAACTTTATGTACATAATTTTTTTGTTGCCCCTCTTGAAAGAAAGTGGAAATATGGGTTTGAATATGAGTTATGAAGTTAGAATTTTCATTTGATTAGTTTATCTAGACACTCTTGACTATTCATCCACTCATTTGTCACAGTGCTAGGTACGCATTTTTAGAGTCTCGTGAAATAGAAAAATAGGGAGAGAAGATAATCACAAAGAAAATGTACACTATGTAATGGATCATATATAAAAATTTTGATAGTATTATATGTGTTGATTGGACATTGATTTCAATCCATTCTCTTAATGATATAAATCATTTCCACATTTGGACAGATTTTTAGTTTTTCTCAGTATAATTTATGACAACAAAAAGTAGTTTTGTGTTGAAAGGATCAAAATTGAAAGAAATTGATCACAATTTATCTATATTAAATCTATATAGAGTATATAATTTCTTATATTATCATGGTGATCATTTATTTCACTCATTTTCAATTTTTCTTTACTTATGTTATAGTTCAGTTGAAATACGACATGAAATTGTAAGCCACTTTCGGCATTGCTTATCTCATGGATATGATTCTTATTTACATTCATTGCATATAGAATTCACTATTGAATACCTTAATGATCTTCATCATGTTAATTATACTGAAATATAATTGAAAGGTTTGTCTACACCTTCTTCTATTCGTAGTGAAGCTCCAATCAACTTATGGGCGGGTGATTTTTTTTATCAAATGGTTCTCCGAGACATTGTCAGTTCCAATCAATCATTGGATATTTTGAAGTGGACAAGAATATGTATGGTCCAATTTAGACATTGCTATTTATCAAAATAATATTTTTCTACATAATCAAAATATTGCTTGTGGACAATTTGAACCATTGTCTCTACATAAGCAGATAGTGTAGATTTAGTAAATAGAATGATTGACCCATGCATTTTCCCATACCAATTCTCACATGGATAGTTTGACATATTATAAATTTAGAAAATCTTATTTAAACAAGGTTTCATAATCTATTGACAAAATTTCAATGATCGTCATGATTCTTTGTTTGAGTCTATTTCCACATTTGCACCATAGTTTGATATATTTAACATCAGAAATTCAATCGCACAAACTTTTACAATTGTTTCATTTGCAATGATGACAAAGCTATCAATTGCTTACAACAATGTGTGAGTGCTAAAAAAATTAAACAAGAACAATTCATCAATGATTAGTAAGCTTATATTATAAAGTTATAAATCTAATATGCTTATGGACATATCAAGGGAAAAGTTTTGGCATTATAATGGATATGTGAAATCCTTGAGGTTAAAATATATATTTTGAATATAGAAAAAAAAAATATTTCCTTGAGATTTTATTGATCAAAAACATGCTCCAAATTCATGTACCTTATGCATATACCAATATCTACAACACATGCACTTTTCCATGTAGTATGGATATTCATAATGTTGAGAATATTAGTGACATTGACAATTCAATGGAAATGCTCCAAGGCATATCGAAAAGAGATACTTGAAATTCGACCTCAAGTGTACCTTCTAGATAGCTTGTTAGAAAAATAATGTAGGTTTACTAGATGTTCTACTCAATTAAAACATTTGTTAACTGACGACATAATATCATTAAAAAAATTGTCGTAGTATCAAAGGATTCGATATCATCAAATGAGGACAATAATCCTTTTTCAATGGAGACAAAAATTAAAAAGGAAGTCTCCATTTGTTTTTCTAATGTCCGTTATAAGTAGTACATTCACTTACATCAATTGAAATGTATAATATGACCATAAGGTGCTATAATACAGGAAGCATAAAAGAAATATGTAAAGTCAAATAAATAATTGAGGAATATTTCCAATAAATTAAAGACACACCTACATATGCAATTTGCATTTTTGATACATTTTCCTTTTGAAAGGACACGTAATCGATTAACAAACACATATTATCTATCATTTTCTATATCATTCTTTATTCATAATTCAAAACCATTAAACTCAATGAACAAATATGAAAATCTTGTAAAAATGTAATACTCAAAGAAAAATTCCCTAAATTTGCATCACCTATTTATATTCGACGAAATGAAAAATTGATGTCCATTGAAAAATTTACATATTTGCAAGAGAGGCTAGTGGCACAAAAGATGGATGTTGCAGAAATAAGACAACTTGGCTGCAAACTATCACAAAATAGATTTTCATGAACAATCATAAATGTTCCTTATAGTGTGGATGGAATTAGGAGGGCATTGAATAGAGAAAATGATGACAATACGATAGTGGGAATTATGCTAAAAAG
Source organism: Pinus taeda (assembly GCA_000404065.3). Lineage (NCBI taxonomy): Eukaryota > Viridiplantae > Streptophyta > Pinopsida > Pinales > Pinaceae > Pinus > Pinus taeda. The sequence continues at coordinate 8,566 of APFE030849416.1, read as the reverse complement.
AAAATTGGAGTACAAGAATGCTTAGTTATCTAGAAATATTTGACCGAAAATTGTGATATGTTCATTACAAGACTTATGCAACACGTATGTATACAAAAGGGAAGAAATTGAAATAAATAATGAATGGAAAAAATATTTTTATAGAAGTGGACAAGATCATTAGAACAATAGTCCAAAAATGAAGGAACTAGACTTAACTAACACTGATAATGATCTAAGGAAAGAAACTGAAACACTTGTACATGGTTATTGAGAGGCCCACGTTATCGATGATCTTGATAGAACAATAATAGAAATTGCACCTTTTGAAACGTTTCATCCCATAGGAATTTTTCAAGATGAATACTCCGAAGAACTGAACTTTCAGAAATTGTTCTTTGGATTAAGTAACCCTATTGATGTTATAAATAAACTTTGATATCAAAAAATTTGATAATGGGAACCACTGCACATGTTTGGTGACCTTTCGACATATATTAGAAACAAATTTTTTAAGGGAAATTGTATTTTTATAAGTCATGTCTCTAACTCAGCTTGGATTTGTATTTTCAAAGGAAATCGAAAAAAAACAGAAACTAGGACACATTGGCATACCATGAAATTATGAGACAATTAAATGAAGTGCAAAAATATATAACCAAACAAATAGGTCTATGGAAAAAATAATAATCCTGGTAAGTGTTTCTATTTTTTTAATCATTTGAGGTACATATATAGGAAAAGCATTCACTACATAGGAGCTTTACTATGCACTCGTACAACTTTATAACAAAGACTTAGAAGATGACCCTTTGAAGAAAAACATGTCTAATAATTATATTCACTAGCAAAGTTGCATATATTTCAGATGGTGTTATGATCAATTCAACTTTTCATTTTCTGCTTTCATCATGTCACATATTTTCATTGGCTTCTAACATACTCGATGGATTGTGAAAACTGCTGAATATGGAGCATGATTGATTAGAGGTCTTTGTTTTAGCTTCATGTATACCCCAAGAAGTTTGTACACCCTTCAAAGTGGGGGGGACTTGGCCCCCTTGTCAGGGTCTGGGGGGGCTGATGATCCAGGTGGATGTTGTGGCCACCCACCTATCCCATTTGGACCCCCACAATTCTCTATTTTAGTTTTTCAGTTTCTGTAATTGTAGCACAATTTACTATTTTTAGCAGTGTTTTCGGGTTTTGAACTTCCGGAACCATTTTAAGGCCCTAAACGACATTTTTTGGGAAATCTGGGGGCAATATGGTTCCATGGACCAATGTTTCCCTTCCCAAAGTGGTAGTTCTCAGATAGATCTTTCTAACGGGCTATCATACACATCAAATGAAGATCATATGCCAAAGTTACGACCCCGGGAAATTGATGTACCAATTTACCCAAAACGGGGCCCACAATTTGGCGTTTCATCTTCTAGGGTTACGTTGTGGAATGTGAAGGGTTTTCCATTGTTTCTCAATAATAAATAGGCCTTCGCGCCTCATTGTTACATAGTTCAGAACAGTTCAGAGGCATGTAGCCACCACATCTCTTCTCAGAGATATGCTACCATCGCCATAGGTGGTTTATTTCCATTTCTGGTTGTAAGCATATGTCATTATTTTCCATTAATGAAATGAAGTATTATTTTTGCTGCATCTCTTTATTCAGGGTTATCGCATCTCTCTATTTATGGTTATCTGTGTAATCTATTGCATTCCTGTTTAAATCGGATCAATGGTATTAGAGCGGTCTGCTTTATCTTTGTTTTTCTTTACATGTCCCCAACGAGGTCGGGATATAAGGAGTTAGGGCTTGAACTGGTCGAACCTTTGCAAGACCAGCCTCACAAATCTCAATGGCCTCCCATGGCGGATGAGAAGAAAGACGAGGGGGCAAGAGATCCTATCAAAATTTTGCTCGAAGAAGCCCTCGAGTAGCAAAGGAACGCGATGATGGATAGCTTTGCGCAGATCCTTCAGCAGCTACCCAGAGGTGATGCATCGGCTTCTAATAGCTACTCTGGAAACACCACGGCCTTTAAGGTACAAGTTAATTTTGAAATCCCCATATTCGAGGGTCAAATAGACGCAAATGTGGTAGATAAATGGTTAAATCTACTAGAAGGATATTTTTCTGTTCATGAATTTTCAAGTGAGGAAAAGATTGTTTTCGCTCTTCTCAAAGTAGCCCCCCATGTCAAGGACTGGTGGGAAACCTATTGCGAGTAGAAGGATGAAAGTACCATCTCACTATTTTCGGTCGCACCCACTTGGAATTCTTTCCGAGATGCCATTAAGGAGCAATACTACCCTATCAAAAGCTATGACAACAAATACCTCAAATGGACCACACTGCAGCAGGGACGAGACCAAGATCTGCTGGAGTTCACAAACATTTTTCATACCCTTCGCACACAGTTGGGTATCAAAGATTCTGAGCTGCATCTGGTACTCAAATACTGCGGCTGCCTAGACAGATACATCCAGGAAGAGATGGAGTTCTTCAACATTTCCTCACTCGGCATAGCATACCAATACGCTATCAAAATCGAGCAAAAGTTCAAACAGAAGAACTGAGACTTTGGATGTGCAAATTCGAAGCCCAAAGGACAAAGCCAAGGCGGGGTGACCCAAGACAACCCGTCAAAGCCACAAGAAAAGAACAAAAGAATGAAGCCAAAGAAGGACATAGGAAAGTGGTCTGAGCTCCACAAGAGCCCCACTCACAACACAAGTGAGTGCAGACCAACCAGTCACTAGTGGCCGAGCTGAAGGCTTCCGAATCAGATACATGTTCTGACCCTGAGCCAAAACCTGACAAGGGGATTGGAAAAGGGAAACAGATCATTGATGTAGATCCCAGCGCCACTGTTGCCATTACCAAGATCCAAAATAGTGAGCCCGAAGAGCCAGAGGTGGTGGAAGGTCTTTTCCACTCATAGATGTGGGTGAAGGGTTTGCCACTGCAATTCATTGTCGATAGTGGCAGCCAAAAGAACCTTATTTCAGCAGAGGTCATGAAGCGGTTGGGCCTACCGACTACACCACACCCGCAACCATACAGTATTGGGTGGCTTAATGAAGGATGAGATCTTAAAGTTTGCCAGCAGTGCTACCTTGCCTACAGCATCAAGCCCTTCACAGACAAGGTACTGTGTGATGTTACACCTTTGGATGTTTGTGATGTACTATTAGGCCAACCATACTTGTGTAGGGGACATGCTCTGTATGAGTCAAGGCCTCGTGCTATCATTATTTCTTTGGGTGATTCATTATACAGGATACCAGAGGTAGCCCCACCTACCACCACATCTTTGATCACTGCTAAGAAAGGCAGCAAGCTCATCTCCCAGACTAGGAAATTCATCTGTATGGTTCACTCCCAAAGTGAGGGGAAGATCATTGCTACATCCATGACCCCCACAAAGGGTTCTTCCACACAGCAGCAGTAGCAAAAGGGATACAGTCATGACAAAACACAGGGACAACTTCTCCTCACCCACATGGGTACCACACAAGTTTCAAGTGGGCAACAAAGTCTGGTTGCACCGACAGAAAGAATGCCTTACCAGAACCCATCAGAAGCTCAAACCACTCAGACAAGGTCGTTATAGCAGTACCAAGGCTATGGGAACAATGCCTTGGAGCACATAATTCCTCCATTCCTTTGCCTACACCAAGTGTTCAATGTGGACCGTTGTCGACCATGCTTCCCACCATTACCGGACACATCAGAAAGTGCAGAATAAGTTCAGCAGATGGAGGAACTCAACGTAATGGGGACCATTGCTTCCTAAGGGGGGAGGAATGATCTAGGTGGATGTTGGTAGCCACCCACCTATCCCATTTGGAACCCCGCAATTTTCTCTTTCAGTTTTTCAGTTTCCGTAATTGTAGCACAATTTACTATTTTTAGCAGTGTTTTCGGGTCCTAAACTTTCGGAGCCGTTTTGAGGCCCCAAACCACGTTTTTGGGAAATTTGGGGTCAGCATGGGTCCATGGACTGACTCTGACCTTCCCACAATAGTAGATCTCAGAGAGATATTTCTAACAAGCTATCGTACACGTCAAACAGAGATCATATGCCAAAGTTACAACCTCGGGAAGTTGATGTAACAATTTACCCAAAACGAGGCCCACAATTTGGTGGTTCATCTTCTACGGTTAGGTTTTGGAATGTGAAGGGTTTTCCATTGTTTCTCAACAATAAATACGCCTTGGAGCCTCATTGTAACATAGTTCAGAATAGTTCAGAGGCATGTAGTGACCACATCTCTTCTCAGAGATATGCTACCATCGCCCTAGCTGGTTTATTTCCATTTCTGGTCGTAAGCATACTTTAGTATTTTCCATTAATGAAATGAAGTATTATTTCCACTGCATCTCTTTATTCATCATTATCGCATCTCTGTATTTATGGTCATCTTTGTAATCTATTGCATTCCTATTTAAATCCGGATCAGCTAATCCCCCCTGGCTGGGGGGTCCAGGGGAACAGATGTAAAATTGCCTTCTAAAAGTATAGAAATTTTTAGTCAATCTAGGCCGTTCATTAGGCATATGATCTGATGGTAGAACTTATGTTTAGTTTAGGTTTTTTTCCCTAAAAGGTAGTCCCTCTCTTTGTATGAGGGCATTGTATTTGAGGCTGTGTAATAGACATGTATTTCGAGTGAGAAACAAAGAGGTGAGACTATGAGAGAAAACAGAGGATATTGTAGTGGATCTATTGTAGGTTGTGTCTCTTCATTTTACTGGATAATAGAAAGGAAGGACTGGCTATTCATGGTGGACGTAGCCCAAACTGGGTGAACCACGTATATCTATGTCTCTCTTGTTTCATGCTTTTTCTATGTTTATATTTCTTCAATATTTTATGTGTTCCATTGCTCCATAATATATAATTTACTAACAATTGGTATCAGAGCCGAAGGTCTATTTGGCTGATAAATTCACAGGAAAGAAGGGTTCCTCATTTGAGTAGGAGCAATGGCAGAAGATGGTATGTTTAGGGTCAAGAAATTTAACGGCCAAAACTTCTCACTATGGAAAATGCAGATGGAAGATTATCTGTATCAGAAATATCTGTACTTACCATTGGGTGGAAAAACAAAGATGTTGATGGGTATGATAGATGACGAATGGAACCTTCTCGATAGAAAGGCAGTCAGAATAGTACAGTTGTGCCTCGCAGTGTCGATCACCTTCAACATTTCAAAGGAAACAACTACAGAGGTTTGATTAAGGCGTTGGAGAAACTATATGAAAAACCCTCGAACTCAAACACGATATTTCTTATGAAATGTTTATTTAATATGAAGATGTTGGAAGGTGGATCTGTTGCAGACCATTTAAATGATTTTAATACTGTTACAAGTCAGTTATGTTCTGTAGGGGTAAACTTTGGTGATGAAGTTAGAGCTCTATTATTCTTGTGCTCATTGCCTGAGAATTGGAATGGTTTAGTAATGGCCATTAGTAACTATGTTTCTGGATCTAGTACTTTAAAGTTTGATGATGTTACCAGTGCCATCCTCAACGACAAAATGTGATGGAAAATCTCCGGTGAGACATCGAGTAATTCTTTGAGTGCAAAGTCTAGGGAAAGAAAATGGAAAGAGGAAAGAGCTCAAGATATCGTCGTAAATCAAGGAAAGGAAGATCCAAGTCCAGATCGAGGATATTGTGCTAGAAATGTGGAAGGAAAGGACACATAAAGAAAGACTATAGATCTTGAAAAGAAAAAGAAGGAGATGAATAGCAACAAAACAATCATGAAGCAAATGTGACAGGTGAGGTGTTACAAGATGCTTTGATTTTTTCTTTCGAAAAAATTATTGATTCTTGGGTGGTAGATTCAGGGACCTCATTCCATGCCACACCTGATAAGAAATATTTTGATGACTATGTTCAAGGAGATTTTGGACAAGTCCATTTGGGTGATGATAAACCCTGAAAAATTGTTGGAATGGGTAAGGCTCTTGTAAAACAGCATAACGGAAACCAATGGCTACTAAAGGAGGTAAGGCATGTTCTAGATCTAAAGAAAAAATATGATTTCAGCAGGGTAGTTAGGCGATGAAGGTTGTGTGACAACTTTCACAAATAAAACTTGGATGGTCACCAAAGGAGCCCTGGTAATAAAAAAGGGTGAAAAGGTTGGTACATTGTATTTATGCAACGGTATTTCTAACTTTGTTAATGCTTTAACTTCCAGAGGAGTAGATGAAATATTATGGCATCATAGGCTCGAACGCATGAGTGAAAAGCAGATGAAGATTCTTCACTCAAGGAATTTGTTACCAGTTTTGAAGAATGTTGATTTGGACTTCTGTGGGAATTGCATTTATGGAAAACAAAAGAGAGTCAGATTTCTCAGAGTTGGGAAAGAAAAGAAGAGCGAAAAATTAGAGTTTGTGCATAAAGATGTATGGGGACCTTCTCAGGAATCATCTCTCAGTGGCTCTCATTATTATGTTACCTTTTTTGATGATGCAACTAGAAAAAATTGGATTTATTTTATTAAGAATAAATCTGATGTATTTCATACTTTCAAGAAATGGAAAGATTTGGTTGAGATTGATACATGAAAGAAATTGAAGTGTCTTAGATCAGAAAATGGAGGTGAATATTGGAGTAAAGAGTTTTATAGGTACTATTCAGAGCATGGAATTCACAGAGAGAAGACAGTTCCAAGAACACCACAAGAAAATGGTGTGTTAGAAAGGATGAATAGAATAATCATGGAGTGTGCAAGCTGCATGATATTGCATGCACGATTGCGTCTACAATTTTGCGCAGATGATGTAGATACTATTTTTTATCTAATAAATAGAGGGCCTTCAAGTTCTTTGGATGGTGATATTCCATAGGAAGCATGGACAGGTAAAAAGGTAAACTACTCCTTTTTAAAGCCTTTTTCCTGTGAGGCCTTTGTCCATATTGATAAAGAAAATAGAACAAAGCTTGAGGCAAAGTCAAAGAAATGTTCCTTTATTGGATATGGTGTCAATGATTTTGGTTATCACTTATATGATTACAAAAATCACAAAATCATTAGGAGCAGAGATGTAATAATCAATGAAAGGTCTTGTGTAAGAATCAGTTGCACGAAAAGAAACATGAAAAAGAAAACAAGGAATATGGAGTTCTTGATGAAATCACTGAAAAGTAAAGGTGCCTGAAAATAGTAATAATCAACAACCATAACAAAAACAACAACCACAATAGCAACAAGCTCTCCAAACACCTAAAAGTGGTGTTAGAAGATCTACCACGATAAGTAGACCCCCTAAACAATACTCTCCTTCATTATATTATTTATTGTTGACTAATTCTGGTGAATCCAAATGTTATGAAGATGCAATGCAGGTTGAAAGCAGGAAGAAGTGGGAGGTAGACATGGAAGAAGAGATGGACTCCTTAATGCATAACCAAAATTGGGACTTAGTTAGGTTTCCTGTAGGAAAAACGACATTGAAGAATAAATGGGTTTACAGGCTGAAGGAAGAAGATGGAGGAAAACCAAGGTACAAATCTATAGTTGTGGTGAAGGGGTTTGCATAAAAGAAAGGTATTGATTTTGATGAAATATTTTCTCTTGTTGCTGAAATGACTTCAATCACAATTATTTTAAGTCTAGTAGTAGCTGAAGATTTTCATCTTAAGTAGATAGATGTTAATGAAACCTTTCTCCATGGGGATTTGGAGGAAGAGATATATATATAGTAAGCACAAGGATATGAGGCGAAAGGAAAGGAGAAACTAGTGTGTAGGTTGAAGAAGAGCTTGTATGGCTTAAAACATGCTCCAAGGCAGTGGTATCTAAAATTTGACAAGCTTATGTCTGAACAAGGTTATACTACATGTCACTCTGATCATTGTGTTTATCTGAAAAAGCAAAATGATGGAAGCTATATTATATTGTTATTATATGTAGATGACATGCTTGTTGCAGGATCTAATATGCAGGAAATAAATGTGCTCAAAAGAAAATTGGCAAATTCATTTGCAATGAAGGATTTGGGAGCTACAAAATAAATCCTTAGTATGAGAATAACTAGAGACAGGAAAAATCGTAAATTAACATTGTCTCAGAATGAGTATATACAAAAGGTGTTGAAAAGATTTAACATGCACAATGCAAAACCAGTTAGTACACATTTTGCTAGCCATTTCAAACTTATCAAGGAAATGTGCCCAAAGACCGAAGAAGACATGGATTATATGGTTAAAGTTCCATATGCATCAGCAATTGGAAGCTTAATGTATGCAATGGTCTGCACAAGGCCTAATATTGTACATGCAATGGGAGTTGTAAGAAGGTACATGAAAAATCTAGGAAAGGAACATTGGATGGCAGTGAAATAGATTCTCAGATATTTGAAAGGTACCACAAATCAAGCATTCTGCTTTGATGGTTCAAACATTTCCCTACAAGGATTTGTTGATGCAGATATGGCAGGTGACAGAGATAATAGGAGGAGCACTACAGGATATGTATTTACTGTTGGAGGAACAGCTGTCAGTTGGGTTTCAAAAATCCAAAGTGTTGTTGCACTTTCAACAACAGAAGCAGAGTAT
>APFE030849413.1:24115-58070 GCA_000404065.3 Pinus taeda | reverse complement strand
GACCTTGACACCTTAAAATCACTTGTGTAAGAGCATGTTTGATCACTGGAGGAAGGCTGCAAAGACTGAAACTAACATGCCTCACAGAATCCACTGGCCAATTTTTGGATCTGTATGCCTACTGGTAAGTCCATTGTAATCTCAAGCTTGGGGGCATGGCAACATGTTCCTTGACGATTTGTTCCAACTGCTGAGTCTGTGCTACTGCTTCATCATGTTGGAGGCTTAGTTGCTCAATGTTGATTCACTGTTCATTGAGAATCTGTAGTACACATCCTTCCCTAGCGCGGAGCTCTATCGTCGCTCCATCTCGTAGCTAGTATAATATTTCTCATGGGAGGGCATCCAATTTTAATCCAAGTCTCTTGAGCCCACCTGTTACGGCTCTGTCCTCTACATTCATTGTTGTTAGTGCTCCTTCTGGTAGTGCGATAGTGTTATCCATTTTGGCCCGCAGCAATTGCTCGGTTGCTGATGTACCCATATCCCCGTCAGTTATCACTCCCTGCTATGGGGCTCGCACCTAAAGTTCCTAAATTTGAATTCTGAGTGCCCCGAACACAGTCTATTGCTCCATCATTGCCTCCTGGAGCACCTCCCAGGTGACTTCATGAACTATATCACCAATGTCGCATAAGTCACCCTCGGTCAGTGTGATAGCCTCCCCATCCAACTTGGACGCCTTGGTCTTCTTACGAGGCCCTATTCATTCTATCACACACGACCATTTTAAGGGTGTAGAGGTGGTGCTTGGGTCCATGCCTTCTGTCATATAATTTGCCCCATGCCCTTTGGTTAAGTTCAGGCCTCTTTCTTCCTGTGTTGGAGTGGCCACTATTGCCGCTGCCTTTTCCACGGTGACCTTTGCTGCCTCCTGGGATGTCCATACTTATTTAGCTAGTTGTTCATTCCACTTATGTTGTGCTAGAAATGTGGCAACATTCTTCTATCTTTGAATCTTTGTCTGATCATGCCCCACCATGTCTGGTGCATGCCATTCCAGTGGCCATGTGTCTAGTACCATGAAAACAACATCATCTATTGCAATGAAGGGGAGTGTGGTCGACTTCTGTTCTGCATCCTTCCGTGCACTGATATACACATGGTGCATGTCCACTTTAAAGTCTCCAAAAATCTTTACACTATCATATATGAAAGAAAATAAGCATGACTTCTTGTTGATCCATAGTGTAGGCTCAACTCCATCAGTACCTAGAAGATCTTGGTTTCCTAGATTCACGTGGCATCCTTCGTTGCCCATAGAGATGCATAGTTTGCCGCCTCTGGCCAGTTCTAGTAAAGGCCAGGAAACTGACTATCCTTAGGCAATTCACTTGTAACCAATTGTATGGATAAGAGCAACCACACCTAGTGGAAGGTCTTACCCTATTCTTCAGCCTCCCTGCAATTTGTCAGGAACTCATCATAGAGGAACTATGCCCAGTTGAATTGTAACCCTTCTGTGCATTGCTCGGCCAGTGCAATGACCGTTGATGGTACCTCATTACCTCAGCATTTTCTCATCACCTTGCCTGCCAACAACTAGATAGCGACATGGACCCCTTTGTTTTGAAGACTAGTAATAATGTACGCCCTCTGTTTTTTCTCCAACTTATATTTCTTTTTCATGGCCTCTACAAGAATCAAGTCTCCACTTGTGCCAGCTATTTCTACAGGGTCCCTTCTTACACAAGAAAGCCGAGAAATCCAATGAACGAGTTTTGTTGTGATGGGAATGGGTTCTTCCCATGACAAGTACCCATTATGCACTAGGCAAAGTAGTTGTTTGATGACAAATATTGTGATTAGGGCCTGATGGAAGTGTGGAATCGATAGGAGGTGGAGTAGCTCAGCCTCTTCCACCCTGTGTAGCCATGTCCGTGGTTGCAGTGTTGTAACGGCCCCTCCACGTTTTGTTCCATCAGCTTGCTAGTTCCCAAATGGGGAAACTTCTCACTATCTGCAAGGTCCCAGTCTTCAAACTTCATAGCAGGAATGTGTCCCACAAATGTTCCTTCAAACAGAACCCCTTCAAGGATAGATGGGGTGTTAAGTGTGCTTTCAACAACATCCAAATATTTAGGTACCTTTACCCTCCCTTTTCGGGGAGGGACATACTTGGGAAATTTTACTATAACACATTCTAGCTGGATTTCTTTGTCCATCTCTTCTTTTGGTTCCATCTCTTCGACAAAGGTCGAAGGATCCTCTTCCTCATCGTCACTCTCAATATTAACCATTTTTTAATTTTCTTCCATTGACAGTTTTCCAAATCATAGATTTTGCAGAGACATATGGACTGGTCTTGCTACCTGCAGATCCTTTTTGGGCCTCGGCATCTGTGGGGATTTAGGGATTTCTGGTGCATCCCCTCTCGATGGTGGAGAAAACTGTGGAGCTCCCTTGGTTTTTGATATGATTCTGATTAGGGACTCCTATGTATCCTTCGACAATGCTTCAAACCATGGACTTTCTCTTACAACCTCCTCATTCATCAAGTTTATGCCCACTTGATAACACGATAACTATATTCACAAACTACCAAGGGCTTTTTGAGAGAGGGCCATGTGTTATTTATAGGCCTGTTTGACCATCCCCCCATTTTTTGGCTCATTACTGCTATGCTAGCAGCAAATCATTTCAAATTGAGTTTAGACATCATGTATTAAATTCCCACCACCCACTTCTTTTTTCCTTAATTCAGACATCTTGTCATGAACAGTGATGCCAACAATCACTTCCTTGTTGATCCATGTAGTAACATAGCCCATTCTGCGTGACCATGATGCTTGGGATGTACCAACCCTGCACACACCCTTGTTGTCACACAGCTCCCTAACAGACTATTTTATAGTCTTGTGATCTCTTTCAACTATCTGGAGTGTTGAGACTATCTCCTCCTCAGTTAGTCAGGTGGTCACACCCTTTTAGTGCACTGCTAGCACGTCCTAGTGAACATCCCGCGACACGATTTCTGTTGTCATTGCTATGCATGTTGTTGGATGCGGTGCACTCTACTAATTTGTCTTGAGAGTGAGGCACAACCTTAACCATAGTTTTTGACCAATTACCTTGCAGTCATATTCCTCCAATTAATTCTTAGGTTTGCATGTATCCAACTACAACTTTCCAGGTTTGTCATTCAGAAAGTCCTCCTTTAGTTATTTTTCCAGTTGTTTAATCTCCATGTCCAACATCATATTCTACCTTCTGAGTGGTACCCTATTTTTTTCCAATTTGTGAAGTTGCGCATTTCCTTGCCAAATGGCTTCTTGGATCCCTTCATACTCCTCTTACCATGGTTGTATAAACCCTTCAGCCCAGACTTTGTGCATTGTTCTCTTCTTCGATATTACTACATCCACAACCTTCTACGGAGGTACTTCAAGGACCTCAGTTCATGTACCATTATGCAACCTCAATTTCATGACCATGTTTTTCTAGAGCGTCGAACATGCCCATATGACCCATGTGATGTGCAGATCCCATTTTTATATTGTATCTGTTGACCCTTATTCCTATCTTCACGTACGTTAGCAAACGCTCCCCCCTTCACACTTGGTAATGTGATATGTCATTGCATCTTGTTAGATCCTATGCTTGAAATATTTTTGCGTGCCTGAACATTCCATTCTGGTATGGTACCTTTGAATTTGTCTAAGGATTCATCCACTCTTATTACCCCCTAATCTATTAGCATTTCCCTTGCTTCGGTCGTCACGCGTCGTAGTGATCGAATCATCAAGTTGCAATTTAGTGTGGTTACGTCATGCAACTAGTTCTTCTAGTGTTCTATTTCTTCATCTGAATCCGAAGTACAGGAACTGTTGCATTCCCATGATATTATCCCATATTTAGTCGGGTTCACCCGATCCTAGTCTTGCGCTGTTATCTGGTAAATGCAATCCAGCTCATCATTGCTATCATTCTTGCGCACAAGTTCTATGTATCGTGCTCCTTTGGTTGGATCCAATGGAAGTATTATGCGTAGGGAATTTTTTCTCGAAAATCATTTTCCTCTTCTTCAAGTTGATGACTCCATTAATATCTATGGCCCAGTCTATTCCTAGAAATGCGGGGTAAGGGTTACTATCATCTACAATCTCTATTACCTCAAAGTCTGTCTACGTGCTCGCACCTTTGATATCCACTATCACCCCTTTCAATCTTCCCATGGACAAGATCTTTTCTTGGTTTTCCATCCATAATTGAATAGGAGACCACTGTAATGCAGGCTTGCCCATGTGTTCCCATGTTTGTTTCGGACACATTTGCGTCTGAACCTAAGTCTAGGATTACCTGATCCATCTCATATTCACCAATTTGTGTTGTCAACCACATTTCTCTTCCAATGCACAAAGCATGCTTCACCATTTTTTGAACTACACATGCTTCACCCCATCCTATGCATCTAGCAATCATCTCTTGTAGTCCTTTGACTACCTTATTGTCGCACAACAATTACATACACGTCTCTAAAAAGGTAGTTAGCATAGAAGGATCTAGGCCCATCTTTGGTTTATCCTTACTACCTGAAGTAGAGACCTCCACGAAGCTCTTCTTAGCTCTCTTAAATGTTTCCTTTGCACATTTCAAGTCAAACTTAGGTTTCTTTGTAGGAGCCTTGCGTGCTCAGGTATCTTCTTCTAGCTGCTTCCCCTTATCTTCTCCCATGGTCGTGCCACTTCTGAGCATCATGTTCATGTTGGGGTCTTCTTTGCATGGTTCAGACCTCATCATTTGGATATTTTGCATCAAAGTAGGCTGCAACACCATTTCTTCGTGCATTTCTACAATCACCATCAAACAATCTACGATTTCATGATCAAAATATTCACGGTATGGGAAAGATAGTCTCATTGGGTTGGTACAATCACGAGCGTAGTGACTGGTCCCTCTGAAATTGTAATAGATTAGTTGTTCACGGCCCCTTCCAGGCCCCATTCCTCCTCAACCTAGATCTCGCCCTTGAAATCCACCCCGAGCTATTGCTGCAACAAGATCAAAGCCTCTTGATTCTATCTGCATTCAATAAGCTGGGGTCCTATGCATCATTAGGTAATAGCTCTGACATGTCTGCTCATGGTGGCCCACTAATCTACAGAAATTACAATAAAGTTGTTGCATAGTCTCGATATACTTTTGCAACAGGTGACAATTGTTCGTCCCATGCTTTCCTCCTACTTGAGAAATTGCCCACTAGAGCGCGAGTGGCGCACTCGGCCCTGCTTATGCCTCCGATCTCAACAAAATTGGTCCCCCTCCCTCCAAATAGTTCATGAATAGAGGACAGTGATCCTTATCGTGACCTTGGCCTTACATTTTATACACCACACTTCTTCATGTGCCTCTAGTTAGGGTATTGTATCTTGCTTCAAACATTGCATCTCCAAGTATAGGTTTTGTACTTGCGCATGGATTTGTTGGTCACCCAATCTCGGATCCTGTATTGGTGTTTCCTGCAACCTCATTGCCATTTCCAATGCTTCTGCCTGGTGTTATAGCTCCAAATCTCACCCTTGATATTTGTGATGCTGCATTTATGGCCTAGGGCAACCCTTCCTTCCAGACTTGGTCCAAATACTTAAAAAACAATGTTTTATTCCCTGTACATGACATTGCCCTAAGCTAAATGCGTGTGTACATGGGTCAGTGTATACCCAACCCGCATATATGTCTTAAAACACTTAAAAAAATTAAATCTCCTTAATTTTTGGCAGAGATCACAGGTTTTACCTGTTGATTACATATTAGTGCCTGTGGGCCCAATTGTTCCCAATGAATTCCCAACTCAAAAACTACTTTGGGAGAAGTATAAAAAGGCTTAATGAGAAAGCCTTAAGGAGGAGAGAGGAGAGAAGAGAGAGAATTACTCTACTCATATTATCCCTGATCAAGTCTGAAGATCCTTGTCCTTCCAACACTTCCCCCATCACATGAAACCCTTGTTTCTTTGAGTCTTGATGTCATTTCACTAGTTGAGATATCCTTGTGTGAGTCATGGAAGGAGCCTTTTGAAGACTTGGGATTGGATGGACTCAAAGGAAAGCTCTGCTTGGAGCCAGTAGGAGGAAGATTCAAGTGATATCATTCCTTGCTTTGTTTTAGTTATCTGTAATAAAGAAATATTTGTCTTGTTCACGAAGTCAACCTTCTTTATGCATATGATGTTATTGTTATGGTTTACATATGAATAATTGTGTTTCAATGTATAATTAACCATCTTTCAATAAGTTATGAAGTTGATTTCTATATGATACTTTGTCCATATATTGCTATGCTTCTTTGAATTGGCTATTTTGCTAGTTCAAGGATCAAGAGGAACTCCAAGAGGGTTTGGACACTAGCAGGATCTACCTCAACGAAGGACCCCCAGGTGCACCTCTATTTTCATAGTTTTCTTATTTAAGTATCATGTCTGTGTGGAATGCTTGTATTTTACTGTAGATAACTCCTCGCTCTACTACGGTGTTGACCCAAAGCCCTAGTGGACTTAGTCCCTCAATAGAATTGGCAACTCCATTGGGGACAACAATATTGTTGTTCCTAGTTTGGGTTAATTTAAGCCAATCATAGCTTAGCTCTTTTAGCTCTTTGTTTTCTTGCTGTAACTAGTTTGTTTGTTCCTATAGGAACTCAGACTTTAAGTTTGAGTAGTTTCTTCAGACCTCTATTTTGTTTTTTCTTGTGAATTGTTATATATGCAATTTTGTCAGGTTATAGTGGTGTATGTATGCAAGTTTCCCCATATGAACACACGTATACGTAGGTTTCTTTGGACTGAATCGTGTATACATGCAACTGTGTATTCACACAGTCACATATACCCTAATTTTCCAATATATTTCTCAAGTCTTTCTGTCTCAGAAGATTTGTTTACTCGTCTGAGTACTCCTTGAGCAGTCAGTTTTTGTTGTCAGTCTTTTGTTTTATAGCAAGTTTATGGTTTCGAATTCTCTCATGTTGTGGAAAGTTTTGGTCTTCTTTTGTTTTGTTGCAAGTGTAATCATTTTTGTTTGAGCACATAAGATTTATTTCTAATAATCTTGGTTGTTCTAGTCTCCCAGAGTAGAAAGATTGGTTTCAATCTTTGTGACAAACTTTATCTTTGTGATCTTCTTGCTTTGTGTCAAAACTGCATCTTCTGGCCATGTGTTTTTCTCGCTTTCCAAAGGTTGTTGATTGACGATTTTGAAAGTTGTATTTTTTGGTCTTTTGATCATTGTGACCAAGCTCTTTTTACTACTTTTTGGTCATTCAGGGCATCTTGAAACACATATTTTGTTGAGTTTTCGCCCATATTGAGTTGATAACTTGAAAAGTGTTTTTGTTGCCTATTTTTTGGTCTTAAAGTCTTCAATAGTATTTGGAGCACTTTTGAAAAGTTATGTTTTTGATTTTGTGAAAAAGAAAACTTCTTAAAAAAAAAAAAAAAAAACTTGGTTGTTGCTTTTGTTTGCCTTGTTTTGATTTGGTTTCCTTTTGTGAATGAGATTGAATTTTATTTGTCTTAAGATTTACTTTTAGTGTTTGGACGAAAATTAACATTAGGAACTTATATTTTATCTAAACATCTAAGGTGGCTAATTATAAGTAATAAAAACTTTGCTTTCATTCTTTTTCTTAGAGTAATCTTAAGTTTTTTGCATTAGCATATACTCATTGCATTAGGGTAGTTTGTGTATTTTTTTGGGATCCAATAGTTTTTGTTAGTTTTTGTGAGTGTGAAGCTTGTTGAAATAAAATAAAAGAGAAATTTATTGCTTTATTAGAAGTTCCTTAGAACCTGGTAAAAATTTGTTTTCATCGATGAACAAAACAAGTGCATTTGCATATAGTTTGGTTTTTATTAATTTCTTTTGTGTCAACAAACACCACAAGTTTCACTTCTGTTTATCCCTTTGACTTAAGAACAACCCATTTAAAAACAAGCACTAAATAAAATATACTAGAATTTTTTTTATATTGTCAATTTAGACACAACAAGTTTTAGGATATTTAGGGCTTTAGATTAGGTGAGTGGAGATAAAACTCTCCAAGGTCATTTTAAATTGCCAAACATAGAAGTCTGAATAAAGAGTGCAAATACAATAGCATTATGGAGACCAGGAAAGCTCCAGATTTGGGAGTTAAGTACAAGGGATTTTGAAGATAAGGAATAGAGATACCCCCTCCCCTACTTGTCGGATCTTACCTCAAGACTGTTCTGCCACGCTTCTGACATAAGTTGATAACCCTAATTACTTATCCTATGGATCTACATAGGTGGTTGTGGAGGGGAATCCCATAGCACCTGAGGTTGACGTTGTATCACTCTCAGCAGTACTTCTAGAGGGCACCGTTGCGAAGCTCAAGGGCTTGCACCGACACAGGCTATTTTTTCGAGGTTAGCATAACTTCCTCTGATACCTTTGCTGGTAGGCTTGGACCATCATTATCCTAGAATATCTTTGGAAGGCCCCTAATTCATTTTCTTGTATTTTGGTGTCTGGTCCTCATCACTCAAAGTGAAAATACTTGAAATTTGTTTGACTGGCTGACTTCTTTTAGGGACATTTTTAGTGTGTGCTCTGTGCTCCTAGTTGGCCTAGATTTCATTTTTCTTGAGTCTTTAATTATATCTTAATAAAAATTAAAAATGGTTGATTGATCACCTAGATGGTCTCGTAGACTTTGTGGTCTTTCACCACCAAGTTCAGAGCCTTTTCTTAGAAGGCGAAGGGGCAATACTGCCGGTGGTTTTCACCCCATGGTAGTCAACGCATCAGATATTGATTCTCCACTTGGGGGCATTAGTGTTTAGGATAAGCCTAGTACTTCCCCAGAGCTAGAGAGGAACACCCCAGTTCTTTCTCGAGTTCTCTTTGAGTCAGAAGGTAACATTGAGGTAGAAGAACTCTCAGAGTCATTAGAGGCTGCCAATTCTCCTCTACCTTCTAATCATCTAGACGTATTATTATATGTTGGTACTCTAAAGCACAGACCCTCAAGTCCAAGTTACTTCATGCACTTACCTTCGATGAACATAGCTAGAAGCATGGCATCCACCATAAGTGCTACAACCATGTAGACTCCAGCATTAGTACAAGGGTGAGGTACTATCTCCATCCCCTCTGCATCCTTATTTGGGTCTATTGCTAGCACATCCTTAGTTGGGTCTACCTCCATTCCATCTATGAGTGGAAATTCCCAAGCCTATGGATCAAGTTCTGGACTTTTCTCATTTGGCACCCATTCTCAAGGTATTCCATCATCTCCTTTTAATGCCTCCACATCCATGATGAGTGGATAGGCTTCGTTTCAGGGTTTTCCCTTTGGAAGTGGTCATATACCACATTCCAACCTGACAATAGGATCTATGCCTTCTCTTCTACAGATCAAGGCTGTAATCCCTTTCAAGGTTGGACTAACCCTCTAGTTAGTGGCATAGGAATTGGGAATCCATTTTCGGCCAACAAGGGAATAAGTCGTATTCCACAGTTAGCTCATTCTGAATTATTTATCCCTTAGCTACCACTTGGAATCCTTATTAGGGGTTATCAGCTCCTTATAATTCTTTAGGAGAGAACTTCACTGGTTATGGGGTTTTTCAGCTAGAGTTGGTGAAACTCTGAATTTTGCTGGACCACAAGGATCACCTTTTGGTTCAGCAGGTTCTACTAGTTACTTAGGGAAGCTTGGTGCCTTTCAAAATCCAATCCAATATTTTTAGAAATTTGGGAACTCCACCTAATCTGGGCAGAATCCACAAGGTCCTCCCAGGCTTCCTTTTCTATCAACCCTAAATTTTCTATATCTCACAAAATTGACAAATGATACAATTAGATAAAATCTGGCCTGGCCTGTGGTCCCAACCAAAATCCCATTGGATATTCCAAAATTCGAGGGTAAGGATGGTGAAGACCCAGGAAACCATGTAATCACATTCCATTTGTGGTGCTCATCAAAATCCCTCATCGATCACTCGATTAGGTTGAGACCTTTTCAATGCACCTTAACTGGCAATGCAGCTAAGTGGTATATAGAGTTTCTAGGGGGTAGCTTTACATATTTTGCTAATTTGGCTAACATTTTTCTAAACCATTTCTAGTTATCCAATCGTTATGATGCCGAAATTGATCTTCTGGCCAATTTCTGTTAGGATACGGCAACTCACATCTCTGATCATATTCAGGAATGGATATGAAGAAAGAGGCTCATTAAAGCCAAAATTCCTCCTAAATATCATCTCGAATGGTTCTTGAAATCATTACAACCTAAGATCACCAAGGATGTCTCTCTATCCAAAGTCTACTCTAAAGAGCAAGCTATTTTTCGGGCCCAACAATTAGAATTTATTTACTCTTAGTCTGGGATTCTTCCGAAAATCTTGCCTGATGCTCCAAGGACTAAGGTTGATATAGCCAAATCAAAGCTAGGTCCCCATGTGGATGGTATTGTTGGCTCAATAGACACCAATGTGGTGAACCTGTTGAGCCAATTGCAGCAGTTGTATTTACAAACTACTCCTACCAATCAGGTCACATCGTCTAACCCTTCACCTTCTCAACCCTCTTCCATTAATGTTGTTCAATCTTCTAACCCCAAAGAAAATCAAAATTCCAATGGAAAGAACAAAGGACAAGATAAGAAGAAGAATCAATATGGCAAGGCTGACACAAACAAACCTAGCAATAGTGATGGTGAGGGTGGAAAGCAGTCCAAAAATAAAGTCAAGCTTTCATGCAAGTTATGCAATGGAGACCATTTGACTCATCTCTACCCCAAAATTCAAGATGCTCAACACTTGTTAGTGAAGCAAGGGTCTTTTAGCTCTTAAGCTATGTTAACCAACCCTTTTCCTCAAGGGCAGTAGTTACTTGTTGGTGAAAACTCAAATCCTGGTACCTCTGCAGGGGGCAACAAAGAAGGGGATAAATCATCAAATGTTTTCATGATGGGTTCTCATGCTAATGTGGCCACTCGGTCACATGATTATGGTGAATTTGAAACATCCAAGGACAAATATACCCCCGGAACTACTGACCCACTTCATATTGAGCGACCCTTTGTTGAGCCTATACCTTAGATACTCAAAGGTTCCTCTAAACGCGTGATTATCAACCCTAATGCTAGGGCAGCTAAGAACTACTCTATTGTAGAAGATCTAGCTTAGAGTCCATGCGCTATGTCCACTTTAGAGGTGCTCCAGGAATTTGCAGCTCAACGAAGCACTTTGCTTTCGGTGATAGGGGTAGTTCATCCAAATAATTCCTTAGTGCTCACTTTTGACATGCTTAATGTCAAAAAGCGAGTTCCTCATCATATGGATTTTCAAATTAAGTATACTTATCGAATAACTAATACTTTTCGGACAGTTGTAGATGAGGGATCTTCTACAAGTGTAATGTCTATATCATGCTGGAAGGCCATTGGACTTCCTTCAGATGTTCTTTCACCTACCTTCATAAAAACATTTAATGGGCATTCTCATAGGCCACATGGGATTATCCTGACCTTTATGTGTTGGGGGAAAGGTCATTAATATCAAAGTAGAAGTCATTGATGCTAACCTAGATTACAATCTCCTCTTAGGACAATACTAGATTTATGAAATGGATGTCGTTGTTTCAACTCTATTTCGTGTCATTTGATTTCCTCATGAGGGGAAAATTGTTAAGGTTGATCAATTGGATTATTCTCCAGTTGATCCTCGAGCAACTTTGGATTCTACTGTTCCCTTAGTGGATAACCCCCGTACACCTATTGAGAATCTTGGAGTTGGGATGTATTATTCATTGATGGGTACATTTTATTTTCCCTCTCCTATAGTTAGAATCAATGTAATTTCATCATCCAAAGAGTCTTTACGGGAAGAGTTCCTCCGAACTCGTTATTTTTTAGACCCTTGGACCTTGCCTTTGCCTACGACCACATCAGATGGAGGACAAGTCTATGGAATGGCATTTTCAATGTCTGCAGAGGAGCTTAGATATCAGTTTATTGTCAACTCTGTGGACAACCATTCTACTCCTTTCTCCGAGGAGGAGTTAGATGGTGATGTGGCCCCAGCTTGGACCCTTGATTATACCTCCACTATAGACTACTTAGATACAATTTTACCATCAGAAGAAGCAATCTTAGAAGCAATGACAGGTGTAGATCGACCTTGGGAAGACTTACACCATCATTCATATTTTCTTCCTCCATTGCATGAAGTCGAATCTAGGTTCTCTGAGCTATTTACTAGTGATGTTTGGACAATATCAAATCCTTAGGCTCTAGCACACATTCATGCTAAAGGTAATATGTTGGTGATTTCAAAAACTATACCTAGAAACATCTATAGGAACCGTAACGTGATCGACAATCTCTTCATCAAAGCAGAATGTTCCCCTGAAAAAATTCAAATTTACACCAACCTTTTAAAGAGTTTCGAGATGTATTCGCTTGGTCTTGTGAAGAAATATCCGGTATTGATCTATCCATAGTTCAACATGAGGTCAAGACGTATGAAAACACCAAGCTAATTCGTTAGAAGCTTGGCTGGTCAATCCTCAGAAAGCAACAACTATTAAAGCTGAAGTAGAGAATCTGCTCAAGGTGAGTTTTATATACCCTATTCCTCTTACGGATTGGCTTTCTAATCCAGTTCTAGTTGATAAAAAGCAAGGAAAAATATGAGTATCCATTGATTTTAGAGACTTAAACAAAACTTGCCCCAAAGATAATTACCCACGTCATTTATTCATTAGATAATTGATGGATGTGTAGGTAATGAGATTTTCTCATTCATGGATGGATTTTTTAGTTATAATCAGATCTCTATCCATCTTGAAGATTAGCATAAGACAATTTTTATATGTCCCTGGGGTACGTTTGCATACAAAAATATGCCTTTTGGTCTTAAAAATGCTGGAGGTACCTTCCAGCAGGCCATGTCATATGCTTTCCATGACATCAAGCATATCATTGAAGCATGCTTGGACGATTTAGTTGCTCGTTCTTGAAAGAAAATAGATCATCCTAGTCACCTTCAATTCGTTTTCGAAAGACGTAAATTCTACAAGATCCTTTTGAATCCCAATAAGTGAATTTTTGCAATTACATTTGGTTGATTATTAGGGTTCATTATGTCAACTGAAGGCATTCAAGTTGAATCCTTCAAGGTAGAGGCAATAATTTAGTTGCCTCCCACATCCTCTATTCGACAACTTCAAAGTCTTCAGGGGAATGATAATTTATTAAGAAGGTTTATAGAGATTATGCCGATATCACTAAAGGGTTTATGCATTTTCTATGGAAAGGAGTTCCATTTGTATGGGATGATTTTGCACAATGGTCGGTTGATGCCTTGAAGAAGGCATTAGTCTCTGCCCCAATTTTGAGTGCACCAAATTATGGTAGGGATTTCCTTTTATATCTCACAGCTGTAGAATCAACCACAGGTATGGTTCTCATTCAAGAAGATGATGCTCTCATAGAGCATGCAATTTATTTCTTGAGCTGAGGCTTGGTAGGTTCTGAACTTTGCTATTCTTCTGTTAAGAAGTTGACCTTGGCAACTGTCCATGATGTCCAGCAGCTCTACCATTATATCATTCTATGCAAAAATTTTGTCTTAGCAACAATCAATCCATTCCAATTTGTCCTCATTAGGTGAGTGATTAGGGGAAAATACAATCGATGGATTGTTATTTTACAAGAATTTGATCTCAAGTTCTTGTCTGCCAAGTCTAAGAGATTACTAGTTTTTGCGGAGTTAATTTCTGAGCCGCCTTGTAGAGAGGATACTCTTTATGATGAAAGTTTTCCTGAAAAACATTTATTCCTCATCTCTTTACAAGACCCCTGGTATGGAGATATCATTGTCTATCTCCAGACTTCAGATTTTCCCTCTACTTTCTCTAAGGATGAATGTCGAAAATTATGTCACTTGGCTAAGAACTATGTCATCATTGGTGATATGCTATATCACCGAGGGGTTGAGAATCTCCCACTTCACATAGCCCAGAACATCAAGGTGACTTCATAACCCTCTTTTCACATAACATCATTTTAATCCAAGTCTTCAATTATTTCAAATACTTACCTCGTAGTCCTTTAAAGATCCTTCATTCTGCTTCAGTATAGCTGATATTTCTATCAATCACGAAATAAGACACAAAGCTTTCAAATGTGCTATCGATCCAACGATCCAAAACCTGCACGATATTTCTTTCTCATGCCTCTAGACATTGCACTAGCTTAGGAGTCCACACTATAGGACCATCAAGCCTCCACGTCCCTTGATTATCAGCCAACTTAGACAACTACTTGTATAGTTCTTCAGGGAAGAACCAAGAGAAAGTGCCAGTATTATTTGTCTACAGAAATATTTGTAACCACTATTCCTTGGATAATTTATGGCTCATGTTCTCTTAAGTGGCGAAGGTGTGTGATTTTTGACCTATCTACTTATCAAGTTATTTCTTCGTAGGAAACCATTTATCACACATCTCTCAGATAGATCTTGGTCCTGGCAATGGAACCATTTTTTGACTTAAGGGGGGCTAACCCAATTTCAAATTTGTTCACGCCAACCAAAAAAACCCTAACTGTTGGCCCTTTCAGCAACAAGTTGCATAGCGTAGGTTGTAGTCTCACCCAAAGTAGTATTGAGGAATGCTAGAACTAGGTTTCTACATCCATGGACATGTGATAAGTGGTTCTTTAGCTTTGATAGTTCTGATCTACCTTCGCACAAATTGGTATCCTTCTAGGGCTCATTACTGTAACTCAGTTAAAATTGCTTCTAGAACTTCATGAAGGTCTACAATCAGTCTTTGCAGAGCCTAAACCATCAAATCATCTACCTTCACACATTAATAAATAACCCTAGATCTGCCTTCATGCAGATCTATCCAATTCATTAGAAAAAATAATAGAATTAACCCTTAAGTTTGCAAACATAGATAATTACTTCATTCATGCAGAAATAAGATAGATTCAGTGGTTTGGCGCTACATTTATTCACTGTTCCATAGAAAAGATATTATAAAGCGACAGATCATAACATAAATGAAATCAACAATAATGCTCAGATTGCAAGATAATTCTTCAAATCAGTCTTTATTTATGTTTAACATTAAGATTATAGATTCTTACACCTTGTGGAATCAGTTGTAGGGGTCCACACACTCAGTTGCAAATTTACCAAGGCCTCCTGCACACTCAGCTACAAGAGTCTTCCCCTTTTGCCTAAGTACAAAAAGAAGAGCCTTCCTGACTTAGCACTTTCCAAAAACAATCTCTATTCCTTCTTCACTCAACTTAGTTACCTCTTCTAGACTCTCTATGATTCAAATATATAGCATTCTCAATACAATACCATGGTCCGCAGACCATGGGTGAGTCTCAAAAAACGACTTATTTAATTATCCAAACAAGGGGATAAACTCATTTTACGCTATCTATTTGGGTGCTCCGCATGAACATTTGTCAGAGACTATACATTCTTTTACAAAAAAATATACAAAATTTAGTTAACTAACCCTAGAACTGACCCTAGGGACCCTATCCCAATAATAGAAAAACAATTTTCCTATACACATATTCTGACAAATTATGATATCAAATATAATGTGCTTGGACTTGTCATGAAATATCGGATTCTTAGAGAGCTTAATGAAACTCTGATTATAAAAATATATCATTTTTTGATCCATCTCCTAATTGAAAATATCCACAATTATTTTCCTCATCCATATCTCCTCACATGTTGCTTGAATTACAATCTTGTGTTTAGACTTTGTTCATCTGAGTGCCAAAAACCTATGATTCCTAGTATACTAGGAAATAGATATGTAGCCAACACTAAAGATACCACCTAAAGTAATTTTCCTACCTGATGGACTCCCTTCCCAATATGCATATATGAATCCTTGGAGCTTCACTCCCTGTATCCTCTTGTGCCATAATCTGTACTTGGTACCACCTCTAAGACACCATAACACATGCTTTGCTACCTTCAAATACAACTTGGTAGACCCCATCATAGCTTGACTCAGCTAGTTTATAGCACATCACATGTTGTTAAAGCACCATTTACCACTTTTGGTAGATTTGGTGCTCTGATTATGGCCTAGGGCAACCCTTCCTTCCAGACTTGGTCCAAAATCTAAAAAACAGTGTCTTATAACCTATACGTTACTTTTCCCTATGATAAAAGTGTGTACACGTGGGTCAGTATATTTCAAACCCGTGTACATATGTTAAAACACTTTAAAAAATTCAATTTCCTTAATTTCATATGGCATTCACGATTTTACCTATTACTCACCTCCTATTTCTCATGGCCCAACTGTTTCCCAACTGGAAAAAACTAATTTGGAGAGGTATAAATAAACCTCAATGGGAAGGACTTAAAAGGAGAAAGGATGAGATATTGATATTATAGTAAGATTATCCCTGATCAAGTTTGAAGAATCCATGTGCCTCCTACACTCCCCAAAGCTTCAGGAAACCCTTTGTTGGCTTGTGGGGGCCTGACCCAGGTTCAACGTTAATTAGCTAAACAATTCCCTACACTACTGGCCCTTTTGGCATCAGTCCGGGGAGCATAGAAGTCTCACCAGAAGCAGTATGGGGGGATGATGGAACCAAGTTTTAGCACCCTGAGATGGTCATGATGTCATTTTGTTCCTTCTATTCCTTCCTTCACACAGGTCACTTAGTTCTAGGGCTTGCTAGACTAGCCCTCTACTCTGGTTGTTAGTACCTCTGTGAAAAGGTACGATCAACCTTCACATAGCCCTAACCTTCGATTCAGATACTTTCGCGTTGCTAGGGCAGTGTAATGTGCAGATTCCCAAACTAGTCTAAGTGTCTTACTTATCTTGTTAGATACTCACAGTTAGCACTACATAAATAGGTATTCTTATTTTCATTTAGTTAACCAATATAATTACACACATTCACACATGACATAAGAATTATAACGGAAATTCATACACAAAATGACAAGATGCATTAATCGGAACCAAGACACAAAATTTCCAGAATAGTTCTCTTTATTGATATCTTCAGGTGATTACAAACCCACCCTGTGCACACAGCAGCAGGGGTCTGCGTACTCAACTATGGACTTCCACCCTGGGCCTCTGCACACTTAGCTACCAAGCCTCTACCTACACTATGACCTAGAACTTAGACTTCTTACTTCAGAGCTATGACTCTCTTAGACTTATCTCAACTACCTAGAGCTAACTTACTTAGCTCTTTTTATACAATTCCATGGTCCATGGACCATGGCTAGGTCTTTTACAGCCGACTTTACATTACAAAACTATGGGCGGACAACCCTTTATGACTCATGACACCTTCGTGCTCTGCAATCACAAAATGCGAAGTCTTTATAATTTTATTACAAAATTTTACCCAAAACATGGGCTTTTAGCCCAAAAACTTTCCTTAGGGGATCCTATTCCCAAGAGGCCCCCAACAAAAAAATCATGACTCGCCCTCGAGTCACTCGGTAGGCATAGAGATCTTTGCACAAAGACCTTCCAGCTTGATCCGTATGACTGTAACCTCAGTTGTGCACTGCGTGGTCGCTTGCTTTGCATCTTCAACCATCTTCTTGGTCACTCCTCTACTTTGGTGTCTACAACTTTTGTGGGCATCGACGTAACACTTTCCAATAGTGCTCATGATGTCTCTAGTACATTTGCAAATGTTGGAGTCTCTTTCAAAGCCTTGAAGAATTCTCGGTTCATGAGTGTCTGAGAGTTGAACAACTCAATTCTCAAAATGCCAAGTGTTTTTTGTTGGACAACCACTTGTAATTTATAGGGCATTTTGAATTCAAATATGACCATTCCCCCCAAATCCGATCCAGGAATGTCAGATTGGCAGAATATTTTCAAATATCTAAGCCCTAAATTTCGTCCTAAATGTCAGTTGTCTACTCCTCTTGGCCACATTTCTACCATCAAATCACGAACAATGACTCTAACGGTCACTTTACGGCCAACCTGTGTGATTTCTCCTTGGGTAGTGCAACTCTCTTCGCACTGTTGCAAACACTGTGACACTTCCTTGCTTTGCACAATTATCCAATCGTGCAACTCCCCAACCTAGATAGTGTATTTTATAGTCGTGTGCCTCCTTGTAGCTGCATAGAGTGCTAAGACTGTGCTACCTGCATCTAGTCAAATGGCTGGACCGTCGATGTATGGCTTCAATCAACTTCCATTCACCTTTCTTGGGAAGGGATATCCATTCAATTTGACCAGCTATACCACTCCTCCGTCAGTAATCCCCTTAATGAAATAGGGCCCTAAACAGAGCATCCTGAACTTCCCTAGAAATGTATCAAATTTATTGTCATATAACAAAACCAGGTCATTTACCTTAAAGGTGTGTGGCTTAATGTGTCGATCATGCCATGCTTTTTCATGCTACTTTTGGACCTGTTGGTGAAATCCCACTAGAAATCTCTCTTCCTCAAGCTCATCTAGTTATGCGAGCCTCTCCTCCAAGGCTTCGCGATCCGTCATAACTGTGAGTACTGTTATGCATAGACTAGGCACAATATATTCCATAGGAATTATTGATTCAACACCATAGACAAGCCTAAAGGGAGTCTATCTAGTTAACTTCTTGCATGTCGTCCAATAAGCCCAAGTACCATAGGTATGCGTAGGTCCCAACCACTTCGCTAATCATTTCAAGCCTTGGTCAACACATCCTATAGCACTTTATTGAACATTTCCACCATCCCATTAGACTGCGGGTGATAAGGTGTGCTCTTCTATTGATATACCTGAAATTCCTCCGTAAGTGCATTGATCATCTCATTCAAAAAGTGCATACTGTGATCACTCATCAAAATATTTGGGTAGCCAAATCACATTAGTACATAATAAAAGAGGAACTTTGCAGTAGCCACGCCTATGCAAGCCTTCACAGGCTATGCCTCCACCCATCAGGTCAGATATTTCATCATAGTGATAATGTACCTCGCTCCCATTTTTCCTTGGGGCTGGATGGGTCCCACAAAGCCTATTGCCCATTTCTCAAAGGGTTCTAATGTCATCTATGGATTCAAAGGAATATCATCTCTATGTGATGGCCTTCTAGTCCTTTGACATACATCGCATGCCTTGTAGTATGATTTTGAATCCTCATGGAGAGTTAGCCACACAACCCCGTGCATAGAATCTTTTGTGTGGTCGCTCTCCCTGCATAATGCCCTCCCGCAGTGCCCCCATGAGCATCTGTGAGGATGCTTCTCCTTTCAAACTTAGGTACATATCATTGCAATATCTTATTAGACCCCATTTTTTACAGATGGCCAACAATGACAAAAAAATCTACCGTGCACACCACTAATTCCTTCTTCTGTTGGATGGTATATCCTTTTGGGGTTGTTCCTGTCATCAAGAACTGTATGATATCCTCAAAATGACCATCCACGATGTGCACTATAAAAAGCTATGCATTGGTCAACCCTTCCTCCAAATTAGTGGGATCTTCCCCTATTTCGATGCGAGACATATGGTCAGGTCCCACGTTCAGTCATCCAGGCTTCACAATAACTTCAAAATCATACTCTTGGAATAGTAACAACCACCTAGAGATTCTCCCCCCAACACAGGCTTATTGACCAGGTACTTCAACATGAAGTGATCTATATACATCTTAAAATGGCCTCCCAGCAAGTAGTGTCTAAAATTCTAGAGCATGTATACCATATCTAACCCTTCGCACTCGGTGGTGGAATAGTTCTTCTTTGCTTTGGATAACCTTCTTCTTGCAAATGTGATAGGATGGTCCAAATCTTCTCCTCAACCTATGTCAGTACTGCTCCTAGCGCTATAAATGATGCATCAACATGCACATGAAACTCCTTCTTCCAATCCAGGAAGACTAAAATCGGCACGGTGACCATATTTTCTTTCAATATATCCAAGCTCTTCTTACAGTCCTTGTTCTAGCAGAATGTGATATCCTTCTGTTGGTACCATTCCATTAGCATCTTTTTATTCTAGAAACACCATCATTTGTCTATCTTTTTCCTCCATAGACCCCTTATATCCATCGAAATTGATTAATTAATAGCATTATAGTTGTTAGTTTACATTAAAGTTAATTTATGAATTTTTATGTTAGAAATTAGGAATTTTCAACAAAAAGATTACAGGAAGTCATAACATCTTGTAAATGGTTTATCATCTGACACGTGGCATGACAGGAAAGCCAAAGTAATGGATAGGAACGAGACCTGGAATGCACATGCATGGTGAAAAATTGATTCTACAACAAATCAGAAGCTCCTGGTTATGCAGTCAACGCATGTCAAACCCCAGCCTTTTGGTTACAAAGGCAACAAAAAGTCATGGTTTCCCAAACCGGTTTCATTTTGTTTTTTGGAAATCGGTTTAGATTAGAAATGACCAAAAATCACTCCATTGTAAAAGCAAAAACATCTGCTCAATAAATGTACATTCGATTTAGATAGGGGCAAGCAGATAAAGATTGCGTATTATTTTGTTTTTGAAAAAAAACAGTTACGATTATTATCTCTGTGTATTGTTGGAGAACATAACTCTTGTATGTGATTGCAATCTTCAGCACTTAAATATAGTCACGGTTTTACTCCAGCAATGTTTATGCGTTAATACTCTCGTTGCTTGAGTTTACTTCAGTGTGCCATTGAAGCGTGGACGGGCCCTGCATGGATTGGTATGCTGTTAATTTCATTTACATAGTGTTTTTTTAAATTTGAATAGAATACATAGTGTTTAGTGTTATTTCCATGTTTATGATTTTGTCGATTTGATTAGAAATTTTCACAAATGGTATTTATGGTGATAGCTTGAAGATTTTATCGTTAGATCATTGAACCATATCTTGTAAGAGATTTGATCCATCGTTAGATTTTAAAGCATCTCCATAGAATCCATTTTCATGCATTTAAAATTCAGTGTGCTTTTGATTTTTCATGAATACTTAAGTGTTAACTAGACAGAGCTTTTGTGCATAGCATCCTTATAAGAGGATTAAAATCTCAGTCTAGTAATATGGTACCTTTAGGACAGTTAGATAAATTAGGTGAACTGAGTGTTAAGGTGAGAGGAAACATATCTTAACCTCCCGTAAAGGAGTACTGTAGCCTATCACAATAAACACTTAGTTAGGAATCCTTTATTTCTATAGACTTTAGACACATGCCTCGAAGTTTACTTACCTTGGTTGATAATAAATCTAGTCTAATCTAGCACCCTAGATTGGTCACTACACCTTCTTCAACAACTTTTCCACGGGTGCATTCATCTGTGAATAACCTTTGATAAACTTTCTGTAATATCATGTATGTCCTAGGGTAGCACACAACTGTTTCACACTCCTTGGCACCTCCAAGTTTAGTATCACTGTGATCTTCGCGGGGTCTACCATCAGTGCATATCTGCAAACCACATGACCTAGTAGGATCCCAAAAGGAACACAAAAAAAAAACACTTCTTTAGATTGAGTGTGATTTGGTATCTTCAATAGGTATCCAGCATCAGGCGCAAGCTTGCTACATGGCATTTCACCATTCTAAACATAGTCCAATCATCAAAGTATACTTCCAGGAACTTATGAATAAAGTCTTTGAACACAGCGATGACTACGCGTGAGAAAATCACTGGTGCATTCTTCAACCCAAACAACATTATAGTGTACTGGAAACAACCCCACTCAGTCGTTGAGGTTGTCTTTCTCCTATCCTCCGATGTGATTTTCATCCTTTTTCTTCTTCTCTTGTACCACCATTGGGCTTACCCAATCAGATTCTTCCACTGGCTCAATGATGCTTGCAACGAGCATCTTGTCTAGCTGTAAGTGGAACTTTTCCTTATACTTCGGATTGAGATGGTAAGGTCTTTGCTTAACCCACTTCATGTCAGACTTCAACACGATATTCATAACACCTAGGTCCCAAATTATCCCTTTTAGATCTATAAATTTGATAGGGAATAAATCCTGTTATTTTCGGAGAAATTTGATGACCTTGTCCACCATCACATAATCCCAATAATCTCCAATCTTCGTGAATTTGGGCTCTACCTCCGTACCAATGTTTACTTGTTTTGTTTTCAGTGGCTCGGTTATGTCAGGATTCTCAACCTGTGGTCCTTCAACTTCGTGGTGACCTTCTGTTTCAGGGACGTTAATATTTCATGGATCCTCATCCTCTTCTTCAACAGATATGTTATAGCATTCTAGTGGGTGACTCAATTGAGTAGCCCACTGAGGATGAATTAGGTCCAAACGATCCTATGGTATCCTAAAGATTTCTCCTTTCACCTCTTGTAGCGACTCATCAATACAATCAAACTCATCTTCAAAGCTAAAAGTCTTTATGAATCCTTCATGTAGAATATTCCATTCATCGGTACCATGGTAGAGCTTTATTTCTACATGCCAGTTCATCAGCCTGACATCCGAGGTGTGAAAAAACAAGTGCACCCATTCAGGTTGGGGCTTCTCTCCATAAGCCTAGGCCCATTTGGCCAAGTGCACATGCGAGTCATCCTACCCATCATACTTGTATGTCATTTGCACCTTCATCTTCCCAAAGCATGTTCTCATCATTCTCCTACATTCATGCTAATCATCAAAGCTTACATTGTGTGTACCCCACCATCTTGTGGCTGTAGCATGTAGTTCCCAGTCCAATGCCTGGAAGTGTTGTTTTCTGGTACCTCCCTTTCAAATGCACCCAAAAAGATATCTACATCATTCAGGCCATCATAAGTAGGCAAATTTCTTACCTCTGACAACATATAGTCCAACAACGAGGTCATCATGTTACAGCTTAGCCTAGTTAGTTCATGTAACTGATTCTACCAGTGCTCTAATTCTTCATCAGAGTCCGAGATGCTTGAACTCTCGCAATCCCATGTAATTCGTCCATCTGCTATTGGATTCACCCAATATTTATCTCATGCTATTATCTTATAGATGCATTCCATATCGTCACCACTCTCATAATCGCGTACTGGTTTTGTATTGTGTGATCCCTCAATAGGATCTAGGTGTACTATCATGCATAGCAACTTCTTCTCAAATATCATCTTTCACTTCTTTAGGTTGATTACGCCATTCATATCAATGGGCCAATCAATTCCAAGGAGAAAAAGCTAGGGGTTGCCCTCATCCAAAATCCCCATTACTTCAAAGTCAGCCAATGCACTCATGCCTTCAATATCTACAGTCACCACTTGAAGCCGCCCCATGGGGACAATCTTCTACAGATTCACCATACTTAGATAAATCGGAGACCATTGCAATGCAGGTATCCCCATTCATTCCCAAGTCTATTTTGGTAGGATGTTCGCATCTAACCCTAGGTCCAAGATAACCTAATCTAGCTGATACTCTCATATCTATGTGGTAAGTCTCATCTCTTGTCTTGTCCTTGTTTTATGCTTACCAATATTTTATACTATGTGCTGCTCAGCCGGAGTGTTTCCAACACATCTATTTATGAGCTCCTGTAGCCCCTTCACAACCTTTCTATTGTGCAGTAGCTTCATGTAGGTCTCGAAGAAGGTTGTAAGCATAGAAGGGTCAATCTCCTGATCAAGGTTATCCTTGCTCCCTAAGGTGGAGGCGTCAGCGAAGCTCTTCCTCGCCTGCATGAATGTTTCATGTGTGCGCTCCAAATCAAACTCAACCTCCTTCATCGAAGCTTTGTGAACCCATGTATTATCCTCAGGTTGTTTCCCCTTATCATGTCTTGTTGTGATTCCACTTTGGAGCACTATATCTATGTTCAGATCCTCTTCCCATGGCTCAAACCTCATCATTTGCGGGTTATGATTTGGCTAAGGTGGTAGTGCCCCTTTGCTACCTATCCTTGCTATCAAAGTAGGACAATCTTCCATTTCATGATCAAATAGAGTGCAATACTTGCATGATGAATGCATTGGGTTAGAGAAATCACAGCCATAGTGTCCTGGTTCCCACAATTCTAGTAAATCAACTATCCTTGACCTCTGCTAGGTCTGCCATGTCCATGCCCCTGAAAGCCTATCCGCGCCATCCTCATGCCCTCGTTAGGGGGTTGCATTTCTTCCTGAACCCTATAGGAAGGAGTTTTATCAATCATCAATTCGTAGCTTCTGCATATACGCTGATCATGTCCTATCGACCTACAGAAGTTGGAGAATAGTTGTTTCGGTGTTTGTACAAACTTTTGCAACAAATGACAGTTATCTGTGGTGTGTTTTCCTACTACCTAACATATAGTGCACCACAATATAGGCCTCGAACTTGGTCTTGCCTGAGCTTCTAGCCTCAAAGGAATCAAGCCTCCTACAATATAGTTCGTAAAGACTGGACAATGGTCTTTTTCATGTGCTGATTCTTGCATTTCAGACACCATACCTCTTCGAGCACCTCTAGTCAAATTGTTCTATCTTGCTTCAAACTTTCCATCTCTAGGAAAATATTTTTCAGGTGTGCATGGATCTTTTGAACCCCCAAATTTGGATCTTGCATCGTGTTTCATTCAGTCTCATTGCAATCTCCAAGACTTGTACCTGAGCCATTATCTTCTGTTGTGATAACAAAACCCTTAGGTGTGGCAGGAGCGAAGCCACAAACCATTCGTGAGGTTGTTCATCTGTTAAATTCATATTAGCTTTGTGGATCTTACACTTCAACCTTTGATCTAATTCCCAAGGTGCATCGCTTGGTTGCATTTCGATTTCCTTGAGGCCCATGATATATTTTGCTTTAGATTTAGGCCTACTAAATACTTTGTTCAGCATGGTCTGGATGTCTGCCACTCCAAAATTTAGGTTACCATTAGAGTACCTGATGTACCAGGTTAGCGTGTGATCCTGCAGAGCACTAACCAGGTTTGCCTTCTTCATGTTATCATTTGTATCACCCTAAGCTTACCATACAACTTTCACAACGAACCAGAATTGTTCTGGGTACTCATTTTCGAAGCCTTTGAACAAAGGAAGCTTCATTGAATTTGCCATATTGAACTGCGTTGGAGGCAGAGGTGGTATTGGTGAAGTCGCAGGCGAAGGTGGTGAAGTTGGAGGTGGAGTGGGTGGAGGTGGTAGTCACAAGAATCCTTGTCTTATTAACTAAATAACACTTTGTGAAGAAACCTGCACTATTCCCTCTTCATCACCTCGCGGAGGTGAAATCAATGGACTATCTTCATACCCTTTCTTCCTTCGTTCCTGTAAGTTTTTCCACTTCGTGTAGCTCCAAACATCAAGGTAGTTGCATAACCCATTTTTTGTACAATAACATTTTAATCTAGGTATTCAAAGATTTTGTGTACTTACCTCATGGACCTTTGAAAAAATGTCGCTCTCCCTCACTGTAGCTAACTGAGATGTCGACTGCGAATTTAGTTACAAATATTCCTATGACATGATCGAGCCAATGATCAACAACATGAGGTCAAAACAATAGGACTGTCAAGTTTCTACCTTCCATGGCTATCTGCTAGCTTCACGATCCACTCGTATAGCTCAACTGGAAAGGAACAAGAAAAGATCTCACGAATCTCTATATATAGGTACCTGTCTAGCCACTATTCCTTTGTCAGTCGCGGACTTCTATTTTCTTGTGCCATGAATTCGTGGATATTTCTACCTAACCAATCTCCGATCTCTTTCTTAGTTGGATACCAATGATATGACATCACGCATCTCTTATGCAGATTCTTGTCTCGACAATGGAACCATTTGTTGGCTTGTGGGGGCCTGACCCAAGTTCAGTGTTAATTAGCTAAAAAAATCCCTACATTACTAGCCTTTTCAGCACCAGTCCACAGAGCATGGATCAAAGTCTCACCTGAAGCAGTATCAGGGGATGCTAGAACTAAGTTTCTGCACCCTGAGATGGTCGTGATGTCATTTTATTCCTTCTATTCCTGCCTTTATGTAGGTCACTTAGTTCTAGGGCTTGCCAGACTATCCCTCTACTCCAGCCATCAAGCTTCATGAAAAGGTACGATAAACCTTCGTGCAACCCTAACCTTCAATTCAAATACTTTTGCACTACTAGGGCAACCTGCAGTGCAGATTCCCAAACTATTCTAAGTGTCTTACTTATCTTATTTGATACTCACAGTTAGCACCGTGTAAAAATATATTCTTATTTGCTTTTAGTTAACCAATATAATTACACACATTCGCACATAACATAAGCATTATAAAGGAAATTCAGACATAACATGACAAGATGCATTAATCAGAACCAAGAGACAGAATTTGCAGAATGCTTCTCTTTATTGATATCTTCAAGTGATTATAAACTTGCCTTGTGCACACAGTTGTAGGGGTTCGTGCACTTAGCTGTAGAGTTCCACCCTAGGCCTCTGCACACTCAGCTGTAGAGCCTCTACCTATGCTACAACCCGGAACTTAGACTTCTTACTTCAGAGCTATGAATCTCTTATACTTATCTCAACTACCTAGAGCTTACTTAGTTCCTTTTATACAATCCCATGGTCTGCAAACCATGGGTAGCTCTTTTACAACAGATTTTACTTTACCAAACTAAGGGCGAACAACCCTTTATGACTCATGACACCTTCACGATCTATGACCACAAAATGTGGAGTCTTTACAAGTTTATTACAAAATTTGACCCAAAACATGGGCTTTTAGCCCCAAAACTATCCTTGGGGGATCCCATTCTCAATAGTTTCATGTCTGATGGACTTGCTTCCCAAGATGTATCGATGAAGCCTTGGAGCTTCACTCCCTCTATCCTCTTGTGCCATAATCCATACTTGGTACCACCTCTAAGACACCATAAAACATGCTTTTCTACCATACAATACAACTTGGTAGGCCCCATCATAGCTTGAATTCATTGGTTTATAGCATATCACATGTTGTTATAGCACCATTTACCACTTTTGGTAGATCTGATGTTTTGATTATAGCCTTGGGCAACCCTTTCTTCCAGACTTGGTCCAAAATCTAAGAAAAAGTGTTTTATTCCCTACACGCTACTTTTCCCTGTGATAAAAGTGTGTACATGCTGGTTAGCATATATCCAACCCACTTACATATCTTAAAACACTTAAAAAAAAAAATTCCTTAATTTCTGGTGGAGTTCATGGCTTTACCTATTACTCACCTCCTATTTCTCATGGCTCAACTATTTCTGAACTGAAAAACTAATTTGGAGAGGTATAAATGAACCGCCATGGGAAGGCCTTAAGAGGAGAAAGTATGATATATTGATACTATAGTGAGGTTATCCCTGATCAAGTCTGAAGAATCCCTATGCCTCCTGTACTCCCCAAAGCTTCAGGAAACCCTTGTTTCCTTGATTATAGATATCCCCCATCTTGCTTGAGATATCCCTGTATTGCTGATGGGGGAAGATTGTTGAAGGTTGGGAAGGGAAGGTTCCAAAAGAAGATTCCACTTGGAGCTGGAGAAGGACTTAGGTCGTATTTCTCCACCTTATTTATAGCTTACTGCAATAAAAGGAATGTTGTTCTGTTTTCGATATGAAATGTGTTTATGCATCAAAATTATGTTGTAATTCATTTATGAATCTTATATTGATGTATAATTAGTCATTCATTTATATGATTTAAAGTTAACGTCATGTATATGCTTTATGTTTCTACTGTTTTGTATGTTCCATTTGAATAATTTTCAGGTGTCAAGAACATCAGGAGAAGCTGAGGGTTTGCACCTTGCAAGATCTACCTAAACAAAGGACAACCAAGTAAGGACACTCCTACAAGGTTTAGTAGAATAAGGATTTTTGATGATTGTTTGAGCATTTATTGTTGACATTTTCCCTTTTCTCTATTGGGGTTCTCAACCCAAAGCCCTACGATGGCTTCACTTGTAACAAAATTGGAGACTCCACTAGGGATAACAATCTTCGTGTTCCTTGTTTGGGTTGTTTGTTCTCAATCAAGTTTCACTTTCTTGATTCCTTTCTTTTACAATATTTTTTGATCCATTAGTATCCTAGGCATTGAGTCTGATCTTCTTGATCAAACCTTCATTTTTTTTTCCTAATAAACCTTTGTATACGTTATTTTCTTTGATTATAATAACATCTACACACAAGTTTCTTTAAGGAAGACTCGCATATACGCAAATTTCCCGTATTAGAAACACATGTGCACTCTTGTGTGTCTTTACACAGTCGTGTATGCAATTTTTTAGATTGTTTTTCAAATCTTTCTACCCAGTTAGGTCTTCTACTTGGTGGTTTATGTTGTTTTATAGTCATCCGCTATTTGGAGAATTCATTTTTCCTGCAAGCTTTCTTCTTCAAAAATCTCCTTCTCGTTGAAATTATTTGGCCTAGGATTGCTTCTTAAGAAAGTTTGTAGTTTGTTTCTTGGGTTCAAGGCTTCGTTCTAAAGTTCTTGGTTATTTTGGTCTTCCAGAACAGAAAATTGTTTTCAATTTCATTTCTAACCGAGATTTCAAATCCCTTGCTTTGCTTTCCCTTATTTGGTGGCCTTGTTACTTTTGTTTCTTTTTTAGAGTCTTTTTGACAATTTTGAAAGTATTTGTTTCTTGATCTTTCTTTCAGCTTGTCAAAATATTTTGTTACTACTTGGGTCAGTTTGTACAAGTTTGTAGTCTTCCTTGTTCATGTTTTATTCATTTTAAAGTTTATAACTTGAGAGATTGAAAAACTCCTTGTGCCTATTTATTGATATTCCAAGTTTTAGTAGTTCTTTTCTGACCTTGAAAAGTTATTTTGTTCCCTTTAAAAGAAAAAGAAAAAAAAATATATATTCCAAAAAGAAAAAGTTGGAACATGATATTATTTCCATTTTTTGATGGTATCTAGAGCTAGTCATGTCGCCCTTGAACAAAGCACTCAAAATAAAGTATTTCCTCCATTTGGGTGGGCTTTAGTTTGTCTTAGGAGAGCCTTAACCTTGTTATCAGGTCAGTCCTCCTTTAATTGGTTACCTCTTACAATCATATGGAGATTTTTCTTATGCCTCATGCATGATAAACTTATACAAAGTTATCATATGCTGCCTTGTAGTCACAGTTGAGTCGTGCTTTTGTTCAAGGGAAGTAAACTTGATTTGGCCTCTCTGTAGTGCCTCTTAACCTATTTTTCAGTTGGATGTCCCTAGTTATCAGCATCATGTTCGTTATCACATCATTTTTATTGGTCCTTTGCTCGTGCCAGTTTGATAAGGTCTCCATTGACTTCTCGTTGGCGGGTCTTGTCATTATCGACTTCTAGAAATTGCCCTGACAACAGATTTAGAGCCACACCCTAGCCCTATTTTCATTATTGATTGGTCACCTTGTGCTCAGTATCGATCAGTATCATGGGTTTTTGACTGGGTGGTTTCCCTTTTGTTCGACATCAACTTTCATTAGCACACACTGGGATTCATGCAGTGCCTTGGTTTCCATTTGCCCCTATTGGTGGATTCCTCGCCCTTGTGTCATCTTTCATTATTGGTTTATTCAGAGGGTTTCTATCGTGTACTAGCTACAGCTTGTGTACACCAAAAACATGCTTCGGTTGGGTTGTTACATCTTTTTTCATCTCATTCCTTCGACATTATTGGCCTACGGGTTACACTCGCACTAGATTGATGAAGGATGCCTTAATGCCTTCCTTCTAGCAAATCTTTTCCCATCTACTTCAGCTCATTTCTCTGGGGAAGGGATCTAGAGTCCATTTGGTAGTGCCTTAGGGTTTACAGTCATTAGTGGCAGATTCCTTCGCTATCGATAGTGGGAAAACATAATTCCCTCTTGATTTATAGATTCTTTCAAGTGTTCGACTACAACTCATTTATTTTCACTTGTTAGATTGTATGAGGTACCTTGACTCTCATCATCATTATCAATGGGTAGTCTCATGTTTGTTAACAATATACATTAATGATCGATAATCAAATGATTTCTCACATGGTCAACTTCAGATCATTCATTCCCATTGTATAGAAATGTACCATAGCGGTTGGTGAAAACCTCAGGTTTGCATTAGCATTTCCTAGTTCACTTGTGAGTTGCTCCTATTTCTACTAGTTAACACCATCCACATTATATGTTGTAGTTCCTTACAACAAAATCTTATATGCTAGAACCCGAGTTGCGGTGTAGTGGCATTTATTCCATCATGTTCACTTGGTACTATTTGGATCAATTTCTTGGCTTCAGTGATCAGCTTCATACTTCAGCATCATTGATCACACATGTACTTTCTTGATTATGATCAGATGATCCATTATGTATTTCCACTTCCTTTATACTTTTATGCATATTGGATCCACTTTCGTACTTGATATGTGGACATGCTTTACTATTTCTGAGCATGCGTATGCCCGCCTCAGACAACAATTTCTTTCTGATCTCTTTCGATGGCTTGGTAGGTTGAACTCCTCCTCGGTCTCAGCATGATTCCTTCTAGACACTTAATACATTTTGGTTATCATGTACCCCTTCTGACCTCATATATTAGGGGGCATCTATTAAAGCACCATTTACCACTTTTGGTTGATCTTATGCTCTGATTATGGCCTAGGGAAACCCTTCCTTCCATACTTGGTCCAAAATCTCAAAAGGAATGTTTTATTCCCTATGCACTACTTTTCCCTATGATAAAAGCGTGTACATGCAGGTCAACATATATCCAACCCACGTACATCTGTTAAATCACTTAACAAAATTAAATTTCCCTAATTTTGGGTGGAGTTCATGGGTTTTACCTATTACTCACCTCCTACTGTCTATAGCCCAACTATTTCCCAACTACAAAAACTAATTTGGAGAGGTATAAATAAACCTCCATGGGAAGCCCTTAAGAGGAGAAATAATGAGATATTGATACTATAGTGAGATTATAATCTGAAGAATCCCTGTGCCTCCTACAAGCCCCAAAGCTTCAAGAAACCATTGTTTCCTTGATTATAGATATCCCCCATCTTGCTTGAGACATCCTTGTATTGGTGATGGAGGAATATTGCTAAAGGATGGGAAAGGAAATATCCAGAGGATGGTTCCTCTTGGTGCTGGAGAAGGACTCAGGTTGTATTTCTCCACCTTATTTATAGCTTACTTCAATAAAAGGAATGTTGTTCTGTTTCTGATATGAAATTTTTTTATGCATCAAAATGATGTCGTAATTCATTTATTCATATTATATTGATGTATAATTAGTCATTCATTTATATTATTTAAAGTTAGCATCATCTATATGCTTTATGTTTCTACTATCATGTATGTTCCATCTTAGTAATTTTTAGTTTTCAAGAAAATCGAGAGTAGAATAAGGAATTTTGATGATTGTTTTAGCATTTCTTGTTTATGTTTTCCCTCTGCTCTATTGGGGTTCTCAACCCAAATCCCGAGGCTGGTTTCACCTGTAAAACATGTCGAGTATTAAGTTCAAAAGATACATCAAAGAAGCCACAAGCTCCCTATAAATGGTAACATCAACCTCTATGCCTGAAGTGGCACTATCCTTCCTCTAGTTTATATATAGTGGTGTGCCCATGAGCTTAAAGTTATCCATATAAAATTTCTAAAGTATTTCATAGGCATACTTCTCCTGAGACACAAACAATTCACCATCATCTTTCCATACTTTAGCTTGAGCAAGCAATTCATTAGGCCCATGTCTTTCATCTCAAAATACCTTGCAATATCCTCTTCAAAAGAGAAGACTACCTATTCTTCACCTATCAATATTAATTAATCAATATACAAAGAAAGAATAAGAAAATTAACATCAACCATAATGTGATATAGGTTCACATTTTCTTCACCTTTTGTGAAGCCCAATCCACTGATATAACTGTTGATTTTAGTGTACCATGATCAAGGTACTTATTTGAGACCATACAATGCTCTCATGAGTCTGCACAAATGTGAGTCCTGATTATATGTCTCAAATCCTTCCTGATGCACTATGTAAATTTCATCTTTAACAACATTGTTGAGAGAGGAAGTCTTCACATCCATATGGTGGATTTTCCACCCCATCTGCATAGCCAATGCTAGAATCGATCTAATTGAGGAATATCTCGAAAGTGGTGCAAAATTTCCTCATATTTCACTCCCTCTGTCTGGGAGAATCCTTTAGACACAAATATGGATTTATATTTCTCAATGATCATGTCGGTTGCATGCATCACTTTGTAGATCCACCTTGAACCAACCATTGATTTCCATTTTATTCTTGGCACCACCTCCCATACATTGTTCTTCATGATGGATTTATATTCTTCCACCATGGAATCAACCCAAACCAGCTGAGAAACTACTTTCACAAATGAAGAAGTCTCTATCTCAATGAGCTTAGTCATGAGAGTCATGTACCTAGTGTACCTATCAGGTGACCTCCTCTTCCTACATTGTGATGTGGGGGATCCCATATTCTCCCTTGCATCCTATAAGAATCGATCATATTCTTTGGTTCTCTTTATCCCCTCTCTAGAATATCTTGGTTGAGTGGGTACCTTAACTCTGCCTCATGTCTGCTCCACTTCATGTGGCTTCTCCACAACCTCCTAAATCTCATCCTGAGGCTCTGCCTTTGGAGGTGGAATCTCTTTCTTTGGTGGGATACTTATCTCTTATTCCATAGAAAATCACATAGCCTTCCCCTCATCTAACTTGACATCTCTCCTAAAAAAATTTATTGTCAGTGAAGGAAAATACACCCTATAATTGTGTCGAGTTTCTGTATATCCTACAACAACTCCCAACTCTGTTGTAGTCTCAAGTTTCTTCCTCGAATGCTTGGAGACATGGAAATAAACTAAAGCTTTGAAAATTTTAAAATGAGACACATTAGGCTTTCTCCCAGAGAAATATTCCTTGAGAGTGATCATGCCAAGTATTCTATGAGGACTCCAGTTCTACAAATAAACTATTATGCTGAATGCTTCCAGTTCTACAAATAAACTATTATGCTGAATGCTTCTACCCATAGATGCAATGGTGACCCCTAAGCATGCACAATGGCCCTTGCTAATCCCACTATGCTCTTGTTCTTCCTCTTAGCCATCCCATTCTATTCTGCATTATGGGGTGTTATCAGTTCCCTTCGAATAACTTCTTTCACATAGAAATCCTTGAAGTAATGTGAAACAAATTCACCTCCATTGTTGCTCTTGAGAGCCTTCACCTTATTTCCAGTCACTTTCTCAACCCATGCCTTAAATTCAACAAAATTTGAGAAAAATAATCCTTCTTCTTCATGACAAATATCCAACATTCTCTAGATAAACAATCAACAAAAATAGCATAGTACTTA
Source organism: Pinus taeda (assembly GCA_000404065.3). Taxonomy (NCBI): domain Eukaryota; kingdom Viridiplantae; phylum Streptophyta; class Pinopsida; order Pinales; family Pinaceae; genus Pinus; species Pinus taeda. Next base: position 24,800 of record APFE030849413.1, on the reverse strand, counting down.
TGCTTTTCATTGGAGGTTGTAGGAAAGGGTACACAAACATCACACTGGACTAGCTCCAAGATTGTATCTTCTCTACTATTTTGGTCATCGACTATGGATTTGGCATATTTACCCAATGTGAAGCCCTTGCAGACATCCTATTGGTCAAGGGAGCCTTTAGGCAAACCAATGGTAAATTGCTACATGATTTTTAAGGAACCATGTTGTAGATGAGCTAATATGATGTTTCAGAGTTCTCCTGTTACACAGTAAAATGTCACTGCCATCATGTCAGTCTCACTACTGTGTTGTGACAACACATTCACCTATGCTCATGCTCCTCAAAATGGCTAAAAAAACCCTCTTTGCCTAAGTTAAATGAATCATCGCGTCTGTTAATCAAATAACCGCGCTGACAGGCGAAGGCCAGTGTATCTGATGCGCTGCCAGCACGGAAGCACACGTCTTTTCCGCATTGGTCCCATTTTATGAACAGCGCACCCTCCGCTTGTCCTGATGAGCGCTGACCGGACCTCCTCTATAGTTGATCTGCGATGTCAGCGCGTCAGCTCAGTGTCTCACCCGCTCTGATCCTGTTTGGGCGAAGTTGTTCTAACAACCAGCCTTCCAGATCCCTCCAGACTTTGTTGTTAGCATTGTTGAGGTCGCCATCCTTTCTCTGGCATGTCTGTTCGACTGACCATCC
>APFE030849413.1:9950-21126 GCA_000404065.3 Pinus taeda | reverse complement strand
CTGATCCTATTTGGGCGAATTTGTTCTAACAACCAGCCTTCCAGATCCCTCCAGACTTGGTTGTTAGCATTGTTGAGGTCGCTATCCTTTCTCTGGCATGTCTGTTCGACTGACCATCCACTTATCTTGGGGGAAAGCTCATCCTTTACCTATTCATGGAGACTCCTTCTCCTTTATAAGCCTCCTCCATTGCCCATGAGCAGCTAGTTTGGAACATATAGACTTTGATTGAGGAATTCTTAGTGCATTAGTGCTGCTCTTTGTAGGCATTTGGTGTGTTGTGTGAGGATTGCTTTGAGCTTGAGGAAGGTCATGAGCTTGTTGCCTTGTATGTGAGAGAGAGACCTCTTGGACTTGGGAGATTTGCTTCAAAGGTGAATGCTTGGAAGATATGCTGGCCGGACCCTCTAGAGAAGGACTCAGTGTCAGGACTACGGTTGTACCTTACTCTATTTTTTGTTAATAAAGATAGATGACTATTCTTATGGTTCCATTTCCATTTGTCCAATGAATGATTGATGTAAATTGTATCCTTCCTGACTGATACATAGTTGTTGTTAGTAGATTTTACGCTCTTGTTTGCTCTCTTCTACTTGTGCAGGTGTTCATCCGCGAGGATAACGGAGAATTGTGATCGGCTGGAGCGAAGGAGCGAGGGGATCATCTCTTCGACAAACATAGCGTTGGAATCCAAGTAGGTTTCTTTTACCCACTTGTTGATTACAACTAGGAACCTGCAGTGTAGCATTGTTTGATTGTTGCTAGACCCCTGTTGGGCTAGTAGGGATCGCCTCTATCCGTAGAGGGGATTTACCTCTCCAACACTCAAACATCTCGACTCTACAACTTTTATTCCCTAACACTCAATGCAATGCAATCTCCCACCCCCAAGTTTGTATAGGTTTTTAACATGAACCCTGAACTGCTTCACTTTCCCTATAATTGTGGCTCTCAAAACAACTTTCCCTTTATTGAAAACAATATCATTGCCACAATCCTCCAATACTGCTAGAGAGATTAGGTTCTTCTTTAGCCAAGGCACAAACATAACATCTTTGATGTGAAGAGGAGAGGCTTTCTCCCTCTCAAATGTGACAGTACCAATTACTGTAGTGTTTTACCTCCATTCATCCCATATTTCGATATCAATATGGAGATCCTTCTCCTCCAAGCTACTAAAAAAAATCTTATTTCTTGTTGATGGTTTGCTAAAGTGTTGTTAGAATATGCATTGCTCTTGGTTTCACAAAGCTAATTTAAGGGTCAGTAAAAGTTCATGTATGATGGAGATTTTTGTTTGAAAGAATTACTAAAATGTCCATGAAAGCATTAAAATTGAGCCTTATTACTACATTTTTTTTTAACATTATGATTTGAGGATATTATAATCAACATACCAGCAATTTTTCCTATGACTTCTACATTTTTTCTATCAAGTTTCACAATTTATTTCTTAGATGGTGGAATTTGTGCATTAATTTTTGTTGCATATAAAAAGAGGCATAACATTTAAGGAGGCCCCTGAATCTATCATCCAATTGTGAACATTATGGTTAAAGATATTGATTGTAAGAAAGAAAGGAGGTGGTTTCCTTTCATTGGAGGATAATTTTCTTAAGGATGTTTTAAAATATACACATTTCCAGTTGAAGATTTTTCAAAACTAGTTATATTCCCATTAGGAGTAGCTTTTGCTTTAACATAATTTCTAGTAAAGCGTTTCTGAATTTTTTGTTGTATCAGAGGTGTTTTAAGTCGCTCAAATAGTGAGATATTAGCCTTCATTTTCTTCAAATATTCTACTAGATCATACTCTAAATTTATAATAACAATTTTTTGGGTATTCCTTGGTTGTTTTTTAGAGTTCTTCACCTTATAAAAAGGAGAAGAGCCTTTATTTTCATCCCAGCCTTTACTACGTGTATTGTATTAGTGATGGTTCACAAAGATTGAATTAGGATCATATTCAAACAACATGTCTTAAAAATGACCCATGGTAGAGGGTGATTGACTTTCATATTCTTCGATATCATTTTCAACAGCCTCCATATCATTATCATGAGAGGCAACATCAATAATAATTGCCTATAACTTATCTAATAAGCCTTTAATAATGAGGCATTCCTTTGGAGGAAAAGTTTTATTTTGAAATGGCTTCCTATAAGGAATTTTAAAATTTGTCCTATTAAAAGTTCCTTTTGCTAAATTTTTCTCAATATTAGAGAGTTTATTAAAATATTTTTGAAGGCTTTCTAGATAAAAAGGATATGTTTTCTTATTTTTGGAAGGTTTTTTCGATGTTGATTCAAATTTTTTAGTAGAAGGTCAGGTTGATCCACTCTATTCATTAGAATTAGATTTCAAACTCAGAATATCTTTCTCTACAGAAAAATCTTCCTCAATAGCCTCTTTTAAGTGGCCTTTTTAGCCTTCTTCACCTACATAGAAATATGGGTAGGTAAATCTTTAATGTAGTAGGAAACTATTAAGTTACGAGTAGGCATAAAATCATTTGGAAACTTATTTTTTAGCGAAAGGAACCTTAATTAAAGTATTTTATCTTTTCTGTGTTCTCCATTTTCATGTTTCAAAACTCCATGACTATTACTTCTTGAGTTTTATTGTCTCCATATTTCTCTAAGAATGTAGTTTCAAGTTATGCCCAAGAGCTAATGCTTCGAGGGGGTTGCACGAAGTACCAAGCCATAGTTTTTCCCTTGAAAGTGTAGGGGAACAACCTACAAACTACATCTTCATTTATGACACTCTTCTATGTAATAGCCCGGATAAAAGCTTTAATATGATGTTCATTTGGTTTCTTAGAATCTAGGTCATGTTTGGGAAGAAACGTTTGTGAGTTTATTAGAAGTGGATGTTACACACCAAGAATAGTGAAAACATCTTAGTAATCCATGGAGGGGTAGGATTATTTTCCTGGCTATGTTGGTTATTTCTTGGGTTTGCTTGGTTATTAGCCATTCTTTGGGATTCCTCATATTCAGATGAATCAAAAGAATCTTCTTCACTATAGGAATTTTCAGAAGACGAGGGTGAGCTATGCAGGGAAGGAGGTGGACAAAATCCTCCAAAACAAGTGGGTTGGATGGATTCACCAATAGGAAGTTCATATGCTAAATTATTAAGATAAATAATCCTATCAGTCATGATATCAGGCAACCTATCATTATTAACACTAACAATATGAGGAATATATGTGTGGGGATCCAATACCGAAGGTTCTTATAAATGGAAATAAAGAGGCAAAATGGGATGTTGAGACAATTTCCTTTGAGTGGATCTTTCTCATTCGAATCTCTCTCAAGTTATGGAAAGAACTTCATGAGACATTTGTAGACATTTTATGACCTAAGATCAAACTTGTGAGTGAGTTGGAGTTAAAGGTTCGTTGTTTCTCTCTTCAAGTTGGGACTGAGAACTAGAGGAAGCCTCAATAGGGGGAGGGTCTGAATGACTTCTCATGACTATATGGGATCTAGCATTTGTCTCTTATGAATTCCCTTAGCCATTCAAAGTCAAGTATGCCCTCATTTTAACACCATCTTGTTGATGTTGGTTTTGGGACTTTAGTCAACAAAGGGAATGCTACCTAGATCAAGGCCCTTTAAATAGCTAAATTTGTTTGGGATGGTCACTTCTGACGAGTTTTAAGGCTTTATTTTCTTTTGGATCATTCATATCATGAACAAGAGAACCACGGGAGAAACTAAGGATTAAATAATGTGATATATACGCTAATCCTAAACTACTATTAATTTACATAAAACTACAAGTTAATAATTACTATAATATGATACATAAATTAGATTACCATCGACTATTAAAATACAATAAATTATATACATTGGTACAAGGATTATAATGCAACATATAACACAACCCAAATTTAAAATAGATGGTTCAAAGAATAAATTGTATATATCTAAAATAATATTACAAATGTAATCTAATTTTAATTTATATATGCAATTATAAATTAAATTTAACAGTAACCCTTAATGCAAGTAAATAAAAGGCAACGAACTACTAAAAAATGTAAGCTTCTTATCTTTTAAAACCAACACAAAACAATTGGTGTTCAATTAAATAATTCACATAAATAATAAATCGTATATGTAGAAAAGTAACCAATAGTATATAACTATTATTTATCAGCCAAGGTGTATGGGCAAGATGACTATAACAATTTCTACGAGTTAAATTTTCTTACAATCATTGGTTTATGAAATATTTCAATAAACCAACAATGAGATAAAATTACAGACTAGAAACTGCTACAACAGAGGTATCATTTCAATACAGAGAAAGAATAATATCTCAGAATAATCTAAATTCCCAAGAGAATTCACATAAATCTAGATAAGAAGAATTTCTAGATCAGTTGTCACGCTTATGACACAAGTCACTAAAGGATGGTAATGATAAATGTAAATAATATAAATTGGACTAATACAGATGAAAATAAATGCAATGAAGTTTAATACTTATTCCTAGATTTAGATCACAGAAAGAGAGTATTTTATCTTCAAAATTCTCAGAAGTTAAATTGCAGAAAATTAAGAAGACGATCAAGAGAAGTGACTATGGAAATAGGATTGATATAAGTAATACTCAATTGAATCAAGCCGAATCAGCACACTAAGAAAAATAATTAAAATAGTTCCATAGTCATTGTATATTTGTCCAACACTTCTTTTCAATGCTCTCTCTCCCCCTTTATTGTTCAACGTTAAAGGGTTTTATACAAGCCCGACAACCTAATTATGTTCAAAGATAAATTTATAAAATTAAAACTATTTCACAAAAATTACAATATATTATCTTTGACCTGTTAGTTATATCCTAATTATTTGAAATAAATAGACATAAACATCCTAATGAGTCATCCTTGCATAATTTGAATCAGCTGAAAGCATCCACAATAATTGCTTCCTTGAAACCGGGAGTGTCATTGGGTCAAAAGGAACAACCTATCAACAAATAAGGGAAACATAGTTAACAACTAATATTGATATTAAAAAAAGGCTGTTATAGAATGAATATTTTGTAGCAACCATCTTAAGATTAGTAAATGAAATGAAAACAAAAACATATCTCAAAAATCTCTTGAAACATAGATAAACATGGTCTTTATTAAGTAGTATTCAATTCTGGAGAGATAACAACCTTGACATTATGGCTATCTCCTAACTATGTTTTTACTTCAAATTTTGTGGATTTTTGTTTGTTTTCACATTCACTTAATTGATTCAATGCTTTAGGATGTTTTTCTTCCTGTAGTAGTTTATTAATGTGATGCTCTAGGTGAGGCACTATAACAATAAACCATTAGTTCCTGTATATGTCAAGTAGCGATAGATCAGAACCAAAATTTCTCTAAAGATTCTTTTTAGAATTACTATTTTTATCATGCACAAATATATCATTGTTAGGAAAATTAGAGATGCCTTTCATTTGAGGATTATTCTTCTTCAGTGAAGGCCCAAGTGGTGTTTCCAAATTGACCAACACCTCCTTTACAAGGATTTTCTTCCCCTATTATGTTGAGCCCTTGATATCTTTATTTTAGTTTGTTTAACCTTCACTTTAGACTGAGAATTATGCTCAGGCTGATTTACCTCTTCTTATTTTGTAGGTTTAATTTTTAGGGCTAAAGTTTGAGGGTTTTAGCTCATCTTTTTCCCTAAACTTTCATTCCAATTCAACATGGTGGAAATTGGTTACATGAGTAGGCATAGTTTCTAGGCTTTCAACCCCATTTCCATTAGAAAAATCTAACTTTTTGCATGAAAATATTCATCAAGGTCATCCTTGTATACAATACGAGAATCAAAAGGAACATGGTTTGTGAAACCCTGGTTGTAATACATGGATGGTCAATGCTTTGGTGTTTTTGACACACATTTCAAAGGAGGAACTTATCCCACACATTATTCCTTTTGATCAAATGATATTTTACCAAAATACAAATAAGGCCGTGGTGGAATAAATATTTATGAGGGTTCTTATGTTGGACCTGATAAGGTTTGGTCATTTTTTCTAGGATTTTACAAATATAATATGGAATATTAAGTTTTTACCCCAAAAATACCATGATGAGATGCAAGTCATAAAGAAACACTAATATGTAATGCCTCTCACATGTTATGTAATGGCACTAGAAAAAAACTATATTGCTGCTTAGGTTTGAGGTAAGAAACAAGCATATATTTGACATTGAATGTATAACTCTTGTTGGCAAAGAAATTCTTCCAAAGAATTTTGCGTATGGGGAATTTCTTCAAATAGTTCTCACCCTAAGTGGGGAGATGGGTTGCTTCAACTATGAAATCACCAGTCACCGACATGTCCATGTCTCTGGCCTTTTCCTTCTTCCCTTTAAAGGTTGAGGTGAAGTCTTTAGTAAATCCCTCATTGTAACCCTAAAACGTTTGGATAAATTCCCACCATCCAATCTATTCAAACAATTCCAAATATTCATCATACATCTCAATGATTCCTCTTCCAACTTACTCTATTCAAATTACAAGTGGTATGGCTAAATTTCTAGAGAAATTTCAAGATCGATTTGGCATCAAAAGGAGGTGTGACGAAGAAAATGAAGCTGGAAAAATTTAATAGCCTACAGAGCCGCATGCAAACCTTGAACCAAGAAAAGTGAAAGGCATTATATGCAGAAGAAAAAACCTATGGCATGAATCATACGACTGACAAGAAAGAACATACCAAACAATAACTATGACAACCTGAGTAGTACCATGACTTGAAAAAACAAGTTGTGTTAATGGTGAGTAATATGAAAAGGTGTAAAAAACCATAGTTAACATCTCAGATGTATTATTCCAGGTAACCCAAAGTAAAAAATATTCCAATAAAAAAATCTCATCAAATCTACTTATGGTTGCCTCATATCATTTCATCATACAAAGTGTCAAGAATCTTCAATACCTGAATTAATGGCTCACATAACCATATGTTTGTTATTAAATACAATGAGAATCAAACCATAACAATAAGTCGAAACATTAATAAAAGATTTGTAAAATGATAAAGAGTATAACAAGGTCATTTTCTTGTAAAATGATAAAGAGTATAACAAGGTCATAAAATGATATGAATATAAACCCTAGACCAATGTTATGAATAGATCCATAATCAATAAAATCAATATAAACCAAATCCAAAATATTATAATTTGTGTGCAATGTAGGCCAAAATCGAAGTGCAAATGTATATGTAACACATTGAAAACTTTAATAAGGACATCTTGACTAGGTTTAAATAGATTTATGACCCAATTAAATGGCTGATAGAAAATATAGGTCAAATTGGTATTGCTATAGAAAAATAATAAGCAACCTTACAAAGGAAAATGACCACTAACCATAGTGAGCAAGACTTGAGATAAATTTTCTAGTTATTTGGAGAAACATGCCAAGTATAAAATGAGACAAAATTCATATAACAATCCATATTGAAACATATACTTCAAATCATTATCAAGATTTCATTTGGTAACTACTTACAAAATTTGAAAGAAAAAAACTAAATCAAGAGAGGGGCCCATGTCATTTGAAAAATGAAAGGTGAGTCAGTTGCGTGGGCAACAGAGCTCAAATCAACTTAATCAAAACTTCAAGCTGATTAAAGGTTATGATTCATTAGATCAAATCCTAACCATTGAGAGATCACCATTACTCACAATTAGTTCAGGTTATGAATCAAGCTCAAGGACATCAAATGGTGAAAAACTCAAGAACATTGTTGAATTAATTCAAGAATCTAGTAGCAATGATACCAATCAAGTAAAAGAGTATCCTAAGCATGTCCATTTTAGTAGCTTAGGTAACACTCATGAAGGAACCAAGAATCATTAATATACAACTAACCAAAGCAATGGAAGAAACCATGATGTGTATCTGAGAGTCACTACATGAAGTTCTCTCAAGAGATCCACAAGAAGAAATGGATTTGTTGATAATTATAAAAAAAGACAATAACATTTTCCAAGGAGGCTTAAACTCAACATAAACGCTTCAAGACATCCCTACTGAGTCACATATCAAAATACTTTTTTAGTCATTGTTTTTCATGTACAATATTTGGACATAAAACAAGGGAGTGCGAGAACTATGTCTAGGATGATTATGTGATAGATAGAGGGTATAGTAAGACTTCCAAGTGCATATATATGAAAAATAAAATAAGAATATTCAACAATAAATGTTATGTTCCATTTCTTCCAATATTCAATATGAATAAATTTATTTACAAATGCCACAATGAAGGGTATATATCTCATGTTTGCAAGATCAGCATGAGATGGTTCAAGGAAGAAGGTTTCTCTCCTAGGTCAAGGAAATAGGAAAATTGTGTTAGAAAATTATATATTACAGAGCAATGGAACACATAAAATATTGAAGAAATATAAATACATAAAATGCATAAAATAAGAAAGACACAGATATACGTAGTTCACCCAGTTTGGGCTACGTCCACGGAGAAATATCAAGTCCTTATTTTATTAGATTATCCAGCAAACTGAAGAGATACAACCTACAACAGATCCACTGTAACTCCCATTTCTTTCTCAATCTCCTCTCTCTTCCTCACTCAGAATATAAATATACATAGACGCAATACAATTCCCTCATATATAGCGAGGGGTTGCCTTCTAGGGCAAAAAACCCTAAATTAAACATAACTTCTACCGTAAGATCTTCACCTAATGAATGGCCCAGATTGACTAGAAATTACTATACTTTTACAAGGCAATTTAACATCTATTCTTTGCTTCAGCAGTGTTGCCCCCGAAACCCCTCATCGAGGGGGGCTCCCTAAAGGTTGCAGCTGGCCCCCCATGGACCCCCCCTGCAATGAATATTTTATGGGCAACATTGCCACCCCATTTTGAACTAGGGTCCAATGTAGTGATACCTTTGAATACAAAAGATAATCAGGCTTCACACCCAACAATCTCCCACTTGGAGACTAATTATAGCAACTCCACCGCTGCTTCATTTGCTAGACAATGACTCCACTTTGGACCTGGTTATTTCTCATCTTCTTCATCATACTTGAAGACCAATTAAAACTAAGCAAGATCTTAGCTTCTCCCTAGTTACAACTTTTGTTAACATATCTGCAAGATTTTGGCTAGTGTGTATCATTTCCAGCTTCAATTTTCCATCTTCCAACGCTGACCATATGAAATGGTACTTGAGTTGTATATGCTTAGTCTTGGAATGAAATGCAGAGTTATTTGCAAGACGTATGGCACTCTAACTATCACTGTATAACGTGCCCAACTCCTGCTTCTTACCCAATTCATCCAGAAACCTTTGTAACCAAATCATTTCTTTACTAGCCTCTGTAGTAGTAGCATACTCTGCTTCTGTTGTTGAAAGTGCAACAACACTTTGGATTTTGGAAACCCAACTGAAAATTGTTCCACCTACAATAAATACATATCCTTCAGTGATCCTCCTGTTATCTCTGTCACCTGCCATGTCTACATCAACATATCCCTATAGAGCAATGTTTGAACCACTAGAGCATAATGCTTGATTTTTGGTACCTCTAAAATACCTGAGAATCCACGTCACTGCCATCCAATGTTCTTTTCCTGGATTGTTCAAGTACCTGCTTACAACTCCCACTGCATGTGCAATATCAAACCTTGTGTAGACCATTGCATACATTAAGCTTCCAACTGCTAATGCATATGGAACTTTAGACATATGAGCCATTTCTTCCTAAGTCTTGGGACACACTTCCTTAGTTTGAAATGGATGGCTAAAAATATACTAATTGGTTTTGCATTCTACATATTAAACCTTTTCAACATCTTTTCTATGTGATCACTTTGAGACAATGTTAATTTGCAATTCGTCTTGTCTCTAGTTATTCTCATACCAAGGATTTGTTTTGCAGCACCCAAATCCTTCATTGCAAATGAGTCTGCCAATTTCCTTTTGAGCACATTTATTTCCTACATGTTAGAACCTGCAACAAGCATTTACATACAATAACAATATAATATAGCTACCATCATTTTTCCTTTTGAGATAAACACAATGATCAAAGTGACACCTAGTATAACCTTGTTCAGACATAAACCTATCAAATTTTAGATACCACTACCTTGGAGCCTGTTTTAAGCCATACAAACTCTTCTTCAACCTGCACACTAGTTTCTCCTTCCCTTTTACCTCATATCCTTATGGCTACTACATATATATCTCTTCCTCCAAATCCCCATGGAGAAAGGTTGTATTTACATCTAACTGCTCAAGATGCAAATCTTCAGCTACTACCAGACTTAGAATAGTTTTGATTGAAGTAATTTTCACAATAGGAGAAAATATCTCATCAAAGTCTATACCCTTTTTCTGTACAAAACCTTTCACCACAAGTTTAGCTTTATACCTTTTTCTACCTCCATCTTCTTCCTTCAACTTGTAAACCCATTTATTCTGCAATGTTGTTTTACCTGCAGGAAACCTCGCTAAGTCCCAAGTCTGGTTATGTGCTAAGGAGTCCATCTCTACTTTCATGGCTTTCTCCCACTTCTTCTTGGTTTCTATCGACACTACTTCTTCATAACATTTTGGTTCACCAGAATCAGTCAACAATACATAAAATAATGAAGGAGAGTATCATTCAGGGGGTCTACTTATCCACATAGATCTTCTAACACTACTTTCAGGTGTTTGAAGTGTTTTTGGTTCTTATTGTGGTTTTTGTTTTGGCTGTTGATCATTATGATTTTCAGGCACCATCACCTTTCCTATGATATCATCAAGCACTATGTATTCTCTATTTTCTTTTTCTTGTTTCTTTTCCTGCAGCTGATCCTTATACAAAACCTTTTCATTGAATATGGCATCTCTATTGTTATGAAACTAGCTCAAGAAAAGATAGAAAAGATAGATCAACGCCTTAGAATTCAGCCTCTTCGAGGGGGAAACCTCCTTTACATTACATAAATGAACAATTCTTGGATGATACAAATGAAAAGACCTCCTTTCTATATATAGGAGTCTAAGGGGTCCTAACATGATCAGAACCTACATAACAATAATAATGTAAGGGCACAATGATAAATATAGTGGGCTTCTATGGGGCACAATAGTAACAATATGGGCACTAAATGGGT
>APFE030849408.1:0-49540 GCA_000404065.3 Pinus taeda | reverse complement strand
TTTCAGTTTTCTGGTCACTCGTATGTCATTGGGCGAAATCGACCATAGTCGCATGCTTACATAGGCCAAGAGAGCGACTAAGAAGCTTTAGTCGCATGCATGCCAACCTAAAGGGAGCGACTGGGTTTTTTGAGCTAAGGTTTTGCATTTGACTAAAGTTGACCATAGTCAACCAAAAGATTGAGGGTTTCTCTTTGGACCATGATGACTCTGTAAGTCTGTTTCAAATCTGTGTGGTTTATTTTTTTGATATTGTATTGGGCTCATTGTACTCTCTGTTGAAAATTTTATGACAATCTAGTAGAAGAAGAATTTCAAAGGGTTTCCCCCTTATGGGGTTTTTCCCTGGTCTTTGACCAAATATGGTGTCTTTTGTTGATGTGTTGATTGTCTCCTTTGTCATTGCGTTTATTGTATATCTTCAATTATTGTTGAGAATGGAAAGAATAATTGTAAATGGAAAAAATACTAATTGAAGTGTGGAATTGGGCTAAAGTAATTGATAGAACATAGAACAATCTGAAAAATTAACATGGAACCATAGCTAAGGTGAAGGACAAGCCCAAAAGGAGATAAACTTTGAAGCAATCATATTTAGAAAGTTAAAAGAGACGATCTAGTTAAAGTCAAGATGTCTTCCTTCTTCAAGAGTGATGAGAAGCTAGATGGATCATCCATTTTTGCTGCACAAAAAGTCAGGTTGGAGATCATAGCCAATAACAATGATGTTTTGGACTACATTCAAGGAAAATTACCTGAGCCTTCAGAGACTACTTTCATTGTTGTGAAAAAAAAGCATAAGAAAGGTGAGTTAAAATAAAATAAAATTATAGCTGATGGTTTACAAGATGATTTAATTGCATATGTTGGAAACTTGAGGAGGTCTAAATACATGTATGATAAGATAGTTGGCATGTATGAAGTCAACAATTTGAATGAAGTCATCTCCTTGAAATATCAACTCAAAGACACCAAGATGAACAAAGGAGAGTCCGTGCAATCCTACATAATGAGGATATATCATCTTAAAGATCAATTGCAAAGAGTTGGAGAATCTATGTCTGACAGGGAATTTGTGATTGTGACTCTAAGAGGTCTCCCTCCTATTTGGGAAACCTTCATTACTGCCATAAGCAACAACAATGTCCTCCTATCATTTGATGAAATTGTTGGAAAGCTCACTCAAGAATAGTCAAGGATGATATCAAGAGGAAGGATTCAAAAGAATGAAAAAGGATAGCACGTTGCATTCATCACTCATGATAAGAAGAAGAAGAAAGGGAAAGGAGGTCCATCAAATTCAAGAAAGCCTCCTCTTAGAAATCCAAGTAGAAGAAAGGAATACATGAACATTGAATGCTACAATTGTGATAAGAAAGGCCACTGTGCTCGAGAGTGCCCCAAGAAGTATACTGGACCATGCTACAATACTAGAAGCAACAACAATAGGTTCAATAATGAAAGAATAAGAGATGACTGAAGAAATGACTGCAATGGAAGAGATGAAAGAAGAAGAAGAGATGCTCCAAGTGACCATGAAGAATATCATCGTCCTCAAAAGAAGTCAAAATTCTCTAGGTATGAAAGTAAAGTTGCAAATCAGTCTGAATATATTCTTATTTTTGCCCTTACTAGTTCGTCTCCTCTAGATTTGTGGGATAGTTAGTTGGTTGATAGTGGGGCCACTCATCACTTCTCTGGTTATAAGGAAGTTCCCTCTAATTTGGTAGAGAGGGAGTCAAATTTGAAAATTATTCTTGGAGACAACTCTACTCATCTCGTTAAAGGTTTTGGATCTGTCAAATTTCATTTGAATTTTGCGGAATCTATTTTTCTACATGATGTGATGTATGTGCTTAGGTTGAACAAGAATTTGGTATCCATATCCGCTTTTGAAGACAAAGGGATGAGGGTTGCCTTCATCAAGGTAAAGGTTCTTACTTGGCCTGTTGGATCACCTATGAGAGATGCATTCACATTGGGATCGAGATATGAAGGACTCTATAGGGTCATTGGAAGACCACTATTATCATTGGTTCATAATACTAATCATTTAAGAAAACTATGGCACTGAAGGTTGGCTCATCTACATTATGATTCTCTTCCAAAATTGGAGAAATTGGTCTCAGGGATTCCAAAGGTTCAAGCTTAACATGATGGAATATGTCCAGGTTTTGCAAGTGGAAAGAAGACAAGGGGACCATTCCCCTCTAGTGAGAACAATACAAATGACATCCCCCATCTCATTCATTATGAGATATGTGGTCCAATGTCCGTGCAATCCATTGGTGGCCATCTCTATTACATCACATTCATTAATGACTTATCAAGGAAGACACAGATATACTATTTTAAGCATAAGGATGAAGCCTTTGAAACATTCAAGGAGTTCAAAGCATTGGTTGAAAGTCAAATAGGAAAGAATATCAAAATATTTAGGTCTGATAATGGTGGATAGTACATGTCAATGAGTTCATTGACTTTCACAAGAAGGAAGGTGTCAAGAAGGAAACAATTGTGCTATATACTCTCGAAAAAAATGGTCTAGCTGAAAGGAAGAAAATGTCTATACTAGAAGCTACCCGATTCCTTTGATCAAAAGTTGCCTAAGTTCCATGATCAAAAGTTGCCGAAGTTCCTTTGGGCCGAAGCTTCACATGTTGTTGTAAATGTTTAAAATAGGGTGCCTCATCAAGATTTGGAAAACAAGACCCCCGAAGAAGTGTTTACAGGTGTCAAGGCCAAAGGACAAAAGGAAAAATTTAGAAGCTACAGGAAGAAAAGGTATGTTTGTTGGATATTGTGAAAACTCCAAAGCATTTAGAATACATATTCATGGTCAAAGGAAGGTTGAAATTAGAAGGGATGTTACATTCGATGAAGATGTCACCCTTGCAAAAGCAAGGGACCCTCCTCCTCCTCCTCCTCCTCCTCCTCCTGAGAAGCATGATGATATGGATGTTCTAGACGGTCCTTCCGTACCCAATTCCGAGACTGATATTGTTGATGATCCCATGGGGCCTATGGATCCCTTAGATCCTCCTCCAAGTGATCCTCCTAATAGGAAGAGACCACTTTGGCTACGTGACACTCTACAGGATGCAGAGAATCAAATTCTCATTCGAAGATCATTTAGAGAAAGGAAGCAACCATGTAGGTACCAGGGATATGTTGCAGCTATGAGTACTATGATTCAAGTCGAACCTTCCACATTCGAAGAAGCCGTAAAAGAAAAAGTTTGGAAAGATGCTATGGCCAACGAATATGAATCAATTATGAAGAATGCTGTATGGGATGTTGTATCGAGACCGAAAGAGAAATTTGTGGTGACTTTGAAGTGGCTATTCAAGATCAAACATGGGGTAGCATTGAAAAGTACAAGGCAAGGCTCGTGGCTCAAGGTTCCTCCCAGAAAGAGGGAGAATATAATGATGATATATTTTCACCTCTAGCTTGATATAAAACCATTCAATCGATAGTTTCCCTTGCCACAAGTCAAGGATGGACCCTTCATTGGATGGGCATGAAGACTGCATTCCTCCATGGCATGTTATAAGAAGAAGTGTATGTTGAGAAACCATAGGGTTTTGAAGTAGAAGATCCAAAGACACATGTTTGCAGATAAAAGAAGGCATCGTATGGTTTGAAGCAAGCCCACATAGCATGGTACGCTCGCATTGAAAGTTATTTGATGAACCCGGGATTCACAAGAAGCAATTCTGATCCCAACCTCTGCTTCAAGATAGTCCAAGGTATGCCGCTGATTCTCGTTTTATATGTTGATGATCTATTCTTGATAGGTAATGTGCCTCTAATAATCAAGTTTAAGAGGGAGCCAACCTATGAATTCAAGATGAAGGACCTTGGACTCATGCACTACTTTCTAGGCCTTGAGGTTTGGAAAAGGCCCGAAGAGATTTTCCTTTCTCAAGGAAAATATGTTGTGAAGCTATTAGAGATATTTGGAATGACAAAATGCAAGTCCATGGCCACACTGATGGAAATGAACTTCAAGAAGTTATGTGGAGAAGCCGCAAGACCCGATTTGGCGAATCCATTTGAGTATAGACAATTGACTGGGGCTTTGATGTTCCTTGTGAACACCCATCCAAACATATGCTATGCAATGAAAAACTTGATTCAATTCATGACCGAGCCTCTCCATGCACACTGGACCATTTCCAAAAACATTTTGAGATATTTGCATGGGACCATCACACTTGGTCTGAGATATTCTATGGAGATGTTCAACTTCATGGATACACCGATGCTGTCTAGGTAGGAAATGTTATCGACAGGAAGAGTATGTCTGGATGTTGTTTTAGTCTTGGATTTGCCATGATATTTTGGATGAGCAGGAACCCAAAGTCCATAGCGTTGAGTATTGTCAAGGAAGATATATTGCAGCTAGAATGGCTAGTTGCGAAGAAGTATGGTTGAGGAAGCTCTTTGGAGAGCTATTTGAGCAATTCCTAAACACTACAATGATATATTGCGATAAAAAGAGTGGGATCTGTTTGGAAGAGAATCTTGTATTTCATGACAAGTCCAAGCACATAGAGATTTTATATCACTTCATTCGAGACATGGTGTAGAGAGGATTCTTTCATCTTCATCATATATTGACAAATGAGCAGATTTAAGATATTATCACTAACGATTTACCAAAAGGGAAGTTCTTGGTATTCAAAGAGATGTGACCCCTCCTGATAAGGGGCATTGCTAATCGAGGACACTAAGCCAACTCTTCCCCCTATTTCAACATCTAAGGTGAGGAATTGAGATAAAAGGGCTCCTGGGGTTGAGGGATCTCTGGAAAATATGGTTCCATCCCTATCTGTTACCCATATGGTTGGAGTAGTATCTCACCCTAACGTGGTCATTGCAGAGTATACCCTATTTGGCATCATACCCACAAGCTATGCTTGTTGGGATTGTCCCTCCCCTTATGGCCAACGAGTCGAGGAGGCTTGGAGGTGTGTGATCCTTACCTCTTGGTAAGTCGGGTATCTCATCCAATATCATATTATGATGAAGGTGTTTAACCATGTCTCTTGAGGGTCATTGATGGGAAGATCGGTAGGAAGTAGGATGGGTTGAGTAGTAGCTCCGATATATCACCTATTGCTCGATATGGGGTTGTAGTCATAGCTCCCCATGATTTTTCAGGTTGAGTAATAGCTCCCCGATGTGGTATGCTCTTCGACGAGATAGAGGGCGGTAGACAGATTTGAGAAGAGATGGGGCATACGATGACAGGATGAAATATTGATATATGGGCATATTTTGACAGGTGGAATCCTCCATAGTTGAGAGGGAGTTTTAAAATATGAAACTAAGGTCAATGATGGAATTGAGTTCCTATTTTCGAGAGGACCAAAATCGACCTAAAGATCACCTCATTTGGACAAGAAGAAGTTGGATTTTGAATTTTTGTAGCCACACATGCACACTTGGACAGGCCGACCTCAACATCAAATGGACATTATTGGACATACATGAAAGCCTATAAATACAAGTGACCTAGATCTTGTTTGGAATCAACCAAGAATCTTCTTCTCTTCCTTGTGAATTGGTTCGCACAGGTTTGATGGAGGAAGCTCGCACAAGGTCTGAAGTTTCAGGTCTACGACTTGTATGGATTATGGCTTATGTTTTATGGTCGCTTGCATGTCACTGGGCTAAATCGACCATAGTCACATTCTTACAGAGGCCAAGAGATTGATTGGGAAGCTTCAGTAGCATACATGTCAACCTAAAGGAAGCGACTGGGGTTTTTGAGTTAGGGTTTCACATTTGAGTGAAGTTGACCATAGTCAACTGAAAGCTGAATTGTTTCTCTCTGTACCACAGTGACTTTGGAAGTCTATTTCAGATTTGTATTGGGTTATTTTGTTGATATTGTATTGGGCTCATTGTACTCTTTGCTGAACATTTTATGAAAATCTAATAGAAGAAAAATTTCAAAGGGTTTTCCCCCTTTTGGGGATTTCCCCTAGTATTTGACCAAATTTGGTGTATCTTGTTGATGTGCTGACTGTCTCATTTGTCATTTCATTTATTGTTCTATCTTCAATTACTGTTGATGAATGGAAAGAATAATTGTAATTGGAAACATTACTAATTTAAGTGTGGAATTGGGCTAAAGTAATTGATACAACATAGAACAATCTAAAAAATTAACATGTCCCTACTCCCTCTCTATCTCTGCATCCCCTCTAGATCGAACTCTTCCTCTCGGATCAACTACTGTTGCTTGTAGCTCAATCTTTGCCAAGGAACTTAACCTCAAGTATATGTTGCTCCAACCCCATCGACCTCCTCTTATAATGTCTCGTTGGCTCCCCAACAACCATGATTAAATCCTCATCAACAACTAAGATCATCTCTGATTCAATCCATTTGAGTTTCTAAAGGAATCTCACCTTTCCCAATTAATTCCTATTAATCACTTTTCCTAAGTTAGGAAATATTTAATTATTAACTATTAACTTAATTGAGTCATCTCTATGTGTTTTCTCTTGAAACATTTTATGAGTTCTGGAGTTCTAGAGTTTCTTAGCCTCTCTAACCAAAGTCGAGACTGGAACACTTGTTTAATGCTACCCAACCATAAAAAACTAACACTGCCTCTTAGCGAGAATGGTGTTTTAGAATATCTCATAACATCCTCCCATATACATTGTTGATGTATGACAACTGTGACAACCTGCCACTGCCCACCAAGCCACTGAGCAACTCTAATTCATCTGCTACTCTAAGTTGAACCGACCTGCATTTGCATTGTTGCTGACACTGCATTGTACACCATGTACTATTGCGAACTATGCACTGTGTTGTTATTGATCTCATGTTGTTGAACCTACTGCAACTGAGAACAAATATCTAAATCAACCATGCCTCATGAGCTGCAACTATCTCTTGAGAATCTGATTGTTACTAGTCTCTACATTGCCCACTGAGAATGTCTTCTCTGTGCCCCTTAGTGTCTAACTGCAACTAGTACTACAATTGTCCCTCAGGAACTGAATGCACCATCTTACACTGATCCATCTGCTACTGAACAATGTGGGTGTCTGTAGCAATGGTATTGATACAAGAGGAAACACATGTTCGATTCTCTGCTCGAAGGATCCTGCCCAGCTCTGC
Source organism: Pinus taeda (assembly GCA_000404065.3). Lineage (NCBI taxonomy): Eukaryota > Viridiplantae > Streptophyta > Pinopsida > Pinales > Pinaceae > Pinus > Pinus taeda. Next base: position 42,391 of record APFE030849408.1, on the reverse strand, counting down.
GCAACTCTGGAGTCTAGAGATCAATGTCTCCCCACCTCTCTCTTGGACATACAACATAATACAAAGTGAAATCTTCCTCCAACTTGGAGTAAAAATGACCAATCTCTACCGAAGTCATTGCTTGTTCCTACTTCTCCTTCTTCCTCTGAGGACATTGGGTACTATAGTGACAATACCCACCACATCTGAAGCACTTGATATTCGACATATCCTTCTTCTTCTTTTTCCCTCCCTGTGAGCCTTGTCCCTAACTGGAATATTTCTTTACCTTTCCCTTTGATGCAAGGGTTGTATTCTCATCCTCCTTCACACTCTTTGATCCTCTGCTGCTACCACCGAGACTACTCTTGACTTGATTAAGTCACATCTCCTCTTGCATGAAATCTACCCATAATCGATCCTGACTAGGTAGTTGATCTCGTCCATTAATACCTTGGATAAAAGTAGCTCATTGCTCCGTGAAACCATTAATAGCTACATGCACCAGTTCATCTTCATGAGGCATCTCTCCAACTGCAGCAAGCTTATTATGTATATCCTAAATCCTGGTTAGGTGGGGAGCAACTCCTTCTACCTTTTACATCCTACTGATTCTCAACTTCTCCTTTAGGAACATCTTTCAATTCTTAGAAGGATTCTAGTATAGTGCTACGAGAGAATCCCACATTTCTTTGGTCGTATTCTTTTCCGCAATGTGTGAGATTGCATGAGCTTGAACTCCATCGAGAATCAACCGCTTCACCTTAGCCATCTGCTTATTGTAGTTCTTTAACTGTTGTGGGTTTGTTAGTATGACTACAAATCTCTATGTGTACTTCCTCAAACCATGCTCATCTAACAGGGAAAGACATATTGGCTTTCTAAAAATAATAATTTGAGGCCCCATTTAGCCTATCTTGATCTCGAAGCCTTGTTGACGCTATTTTCTAAAAAACTCATCTGGAAAAATAAATAGGAATCTCCTCCCTTTCCTACTCGATTGTAGGCTTTGCAAATCACACTTCCTCCTAAAATGCACAGTTCTGCTAGTTGTTATTGCCTCTTGCAATTGGAAATAAAAGATTTCGTTTAGAAAATTGAGTTTGAAAACCTTCTGAGAAAATCCCTCAGCATGTGTTATTTCTCTTCTACTTGGCACTGATCCTGCTATGTAAATCTGGTACAAAATTAACTGCACCCAGATCAAGAATATGCTATGAGAAAATGTTGATCTTCTCACCTGTTGCCTAGGGGAATTACTCTTGGGCAATTCAATTTTTTCCTGCAACTGGCCATTGGAAAGTCGAACCCTCTGCCCAGCAACTTGAATTACCTAGATGGATCTACGCAAATCTGAAAATTGTTTTGATAGACTCCCTTTGAATTTGCACAAACTCTTCCTTCCGCTTCTGAGCTCCCGATCTAATCAACTTGGCTATGATACCATGTGAAATTTTCCTTAAATTGCAACAACTGGAGATTTATTCTTCTAATTGATTAATTATGTGGGTTATTTTCTATGATAAATAATGAATAAATCACACTGCAATTATTCACAAATTAAAAATGTTGCGGAAATAAAATGTTGGAAACTAAGAAATATAGAGCACACAGACATTAGAATTGACACAATTATTTTTGGACAATTGTCCTCGGGAAAACCAAATGTAGGAAAACTGGTGCAACAAACGATGGTTTTATTATTATGCAACAGTTTAATTTTGAGTACAATATGGATGCCCAAAACTACCAATCCTATACAAGATAATTGGCCACAAAAATTAGTGAGACAAATTTTGTCTCACCCAACATTGATCCAACTCTCACAATTAACAAAAACTCGGTTGCTTGAAACCCCTAAGTCATCCTTTGCACAAACCAAACTCACACTGCCTGAAAGCTTCTCTGATCATGTCGTCTAGCCCAACTCAGCCTCTGAGAATGACTCACTACCCCTTTTAAAACTTCTCTCAGCCTCCAACAACTAAATTGACCCTCACTCTAGCTGAATCAAACTCCTCCTCTGAAGCAGCTCGCGTAGTCCTTGTGTAGCCTCACTGACGAAAAATCGGCCCTCCTGTAACTAACTTTCAAAATAGGAATCTCCTTTGGAATCACAGTCCCTGCCACCTCTTTGTCTCTGCGTCCCCTCTAGCTCAAACTCTTATTCACAGATCAATTGTTGCTGTTAGATTGCTCGATCTCTACGAAGGAACTCAACCTAAAGTATATGTTGCTCCAACCCCATTGACCTCCTCTTATAATCTCTCGTTGGCTCACCAATGACCATGATTAAATCCTCATTAATGGCTAAAATCATCTTTGATTCGATCCATGTGATTTTCTAGAGAAATCTCACCTTTCTTAATTAATCCCTATTAATTAATCACTTTTCCTAAATTAGACTTGGGAAATATTTAATTATTGACTAATTAATTTAATTGAGCCGTCTCTAGGTGTTTTATCATGGAAATTTTTCCAGGTTCTGGAGTTCTATTGTTTCATAGCTTCCTTGAGCAAAGTTGAGACTAAAACACCTATCTAATGCTACCTAACCATTAAAAACTAACGTTAACATTATAAATTCTTAGTATATTATTTAAAGTTTGATTTTTCTAGTTTAGTGGTTGACTTTATTATATTTGAATGTGTATGCACTTTATTTTTTTAGTGTTCATAAAGTCTAAGAAGGTGGCCTCACTTCAATAGATTTGTAATGATGTCTTTCAATACCTGTAATGGTGGCTATGGTTCCATTTATCATCCTCACTTTAAGTGTTGCTTCACATTAGTTTCTGTAACTTTGTTTATCATTAATAAGTGGCAAAACTTTCTCCTTTGTGGTAATTTTTTTTCTAATATTTTCTTTTTCAAGATATGTTTCCCAATGGCTTCTCTCAATAAAAAAGATCCATGAATTTCTTTATTAGACCCAACATTTCCTTCCGGAATTTGATTGAAAATCAAGGTGATTATTTTCCAAATTTCTTATGAGTTTGTTGTTGTGTATTCCCACATTGATAACCTTCTTTCTACTTTTTCTTTAATAATATAATTCCTAATGATAATGGTCACAACCAAATTGCCACAAAGCATTTCTAAATGGATTGAGATGACTCTAAGAATACAAGGCCATGATTTTTTTTAGGCACAATTTGTTTTCCTCCTTATTGACGTGTCTTACATACTGTTAGAAAACATTTAGGGTGAGAACTAATTCTCAGGTAAGAATACAATAAAAAAGAAGTCCTCAATCTCAAGGAACGAGCTAGACATGATTAGAGTGAGGTTGTATTTCATAGTTCCCCATGACAATCAACACTTGATATGGAGATTGAAGAGAGGTTTCCAGTGGCCAGGCTATTACATTAATTGTGGTCGCGCTTTTGAAGATGGCCTTCACTTGTTTTTGCCATGTCCCTTTGTTATTGCTTTCTGGGAGGAAGTTGGTATTCTCCTAAAATCCATGTACAAGTGGATAGATCCTCTATATTCTCATGTCTCTGGTTTTGGTCATCTCAACTAAAATCATACATAAGCCTCCCACTGTATATCTTTTTGGGTATTTGGCACTCCAGGAATGCCTACATTTTTTAAAATGAACCCCCAAATATCTTGGATACCTGTCTCAAGATCGTTGTTTTCTTTAATGAGATTAGCCCATGGGTCCTTAGACCTTCTTGTCGATTTGTTTCATTCAAGTATCTGAGGATTTGTTCCTATTGCTTTCTTCAATGGGGCCTCTACCAGGGGTCGATGTAGATGTAGATGTCGGGTTTTCATTAATCTCTACCCTGTTCGTGCATTTCATTTTTTCTAGCATGGAGAGAGTGGTACTAGTTGTAGGTCAGAGGTGGTCGCGCTACGTGGAGTTCTCGAATGTGTTGTATGGCTTGCAATAGAGGAGATCAAGATTGTTGGGGATTCAAAGACCGTAATCGATTGGGTTTAGGGGAATTTTATCTTCAAGTCCCATCCCTCCATCATTGGATGGCAAATATATTGGCCCTATTGCTTGTTTTCAATGACATCTCCTTCCTACATGTGTTCCCGTAATATAATATGGAGGTGGACACTCTTTCTAAGCGAGGGGTCACTCTTCAGTCTGGTATGATTTTCTTTGAGTTCCTCCTTGACAGAGTGGTCAGAAAATCCGAATCCTTTTTGCCCTAATCTGGACTGTATTTTTTTTCTAATTTTCTCCAGGGAGCTATCTGTTGAGCCTCTGCGAAGCGTATTGGGTTTCATTGTTATATTTTTTGTCATGCTCTAAGGTATTCAATAGGATTCTTTGCCTTTTTTGATCCATCTCATTGACTATTAGTTGGAAGATTTGTTTCTTTTTCCATGACTATACAGTGAAATATGCAGTCGATCTTTTAAATTTTCACAGAAATATGTAACCCCCTCTTTTAATTAATGAAGGTAGTATGCTTTTTTCAATTGAAAAAATGGGTAATAATTTGACTTTTAGCCTACATTGTGAATGTATTTCAACTGTACAGTAGGATGATTGTTTACATTCAATGCCCACAACACAAAAATTGCACTTATTTCTATTGCACCACTTTGAGTTAACCACCTCGCTTTGATGATGATTGGTAGCTTCTTTGATTAGTACAAATATGGAAATGGAAATCTTAATAATTCAACCTTATCAACAAGAGATGCATTTATTCCCACAACTTTCCAACCACAATCATGGTTAGTAGGGAATCACAATGGGGTCTAGTTTATTGTTAATAAAGATAATAAATTTATTATATACCCTCAATGGGCTTGATATCATTCCATTAACAATTCCTTGTCACCCTCACGTGATTTGTTAGTGTTCAATGACAATTCCAATGACATTTATAATTAATATAGGATCACAAACTTTACTACATTAATTGATTAGGCCATATGCTAATTGTTTTTTCCTAATACCTTAGTAATGAATTTAGGTCACAAGCTCATTCTCATGCAATAAGAAAAAATAATCTAGGTAAAGACCATTTATTTTTCCAAATATATATATATATATACTCCAGAAGGTCCAAATAACTTCTATTTAATAGTGGACAACTACCCAAAATAATTTTTTAGTATTAAAAAATCATTTGTTCATAAGCCAACAAAAAGCCACAATGTTGAGTGTAATGGTTATTTCACATGACGTTAATTATATAATGTAAATAAGTCCCTATATCACACAAGGGATAAATAATAATTATTAATTATTGATTATTGATTGATATATCCATTGAAATACAATTGAAGTACATATAAATACATATAGAAGGTGATGTCCCTGGCCAAAGAGCATGACTTATCATTATTACAACAATGATTATATTATATAATAATTGTTGTATAACTACTATTACATATTATTTGTTTATTATATTATAACAATAAATCGAATATAACCTATGTATATTACACAATGTAAAAAATATGTAATTATTAAATGGACAACTAATTAAGACACAATTGTACATGAATAATCATCATGGATATATAAATGCCATAAACCTTCATTCAGTTAATGAATTCATTATTTATAAATGTTTTTTTTCTTAGTTCCAACCTAAAATATTTTAATTATAAACTTTGTTTTTTTTGCAACTTTGCAATTATAATTTGCAAGCACTTTGTTTAAAACATTGTTTTGGCATCATTGTTATCAATATTGATGCTAACTTTAGACAAATGCTATAGAAATTCTTTCAAGGTGCTCACATGGTTTGACATAGTTTCCTGATTAGCCACTTCTAAGCCAAAATTTGTTCACAACCAAAGAATTGATTTAATTCACCCCAAAATTCTCTAGAATTTTTAGTAAGTCTAAATGATTTTGTTGAGTAATCATCACTAGTGTGATAATGGGTATAGCTTTGATTTCCATTCTAGTCAATTCAATTAATTTATCTAGATGGGAGGTTTTTTCTCCACCTCGTTAACAACGCTCTACGTTGAAATGCATTAAAATCGTTACAATTTTATTTTTCAAGTGTGGTATTTCCATTAAGTCTTTCAAAATGAAACCACCTAAACAAAAAATTGTTCATGAGAGATTTTTCGGCGTAAATCACATGATATTTCATTTGTCGATGAACCAACCAGTGTGGTTCATCGTCAAGACAAGTTGAAGAATTAGATCTAGCTTTGCATGTTAAATAACTAGAGCAGAACTTCCAACAGCCATAATTCTTGACCAGGTAACAGCTAAATTAACTAACGACTAGTTGGACTAGACTAGGGGCATAACCTTTATCTAATTAAATAAGTTAAATAGATTTGATTATTAAATTGATAGTTAGTTATATTCTTATTAAATTAAATGTTAAAGGATAATCTTGTATAAATATATATTAAATATTAATTTTTTATTAAGTAGTAATAAAAGTTACTGACTAATATAATATAAATATTAGGTGATTTAAGGGTTAGAAAGATAATTTAACTTAATTAATGTTATTTAAGTGTAAATCAGCTATTGCCTAGACTGTTATCTAACTTATATTTAAATTATAGTTAATTTTAATTGATTATAATAGATAGTTAGGTATTCTTATTATATTTAAGTTAAAGGGCCAATGAATACATAGGTTTTTTTAACTATTTTTAAACTATTAATTAACAATATATTAAAATAAATTAATTTAATTTAATAGTTAGTTATAAAAGTTAATTAACTATAAATATATAATATTAGGGTGGAATTGAGGGTTAGAAAGATTTTATTTTATTTTTATTTAATAATTTATTTAATTGTTTAGTAAGTGTTAATTAATATATTAACAAAGATTGATTTCAAGAATATTTTTCTTTTATTAATTAAAATAAAAAATATTAGTATATAACTAAAAGCATAAACTAAATGCTATGAAAATACCTCAAACCATAACAACTATTCAAAGAAACAAGGCCACAGGATACGAGAACCAAAGGGAAAATTGCTAAAAAAGAAAACCAAAACAAGCTATAACTTGGGGGGGTGGGGGAGGAGAAGGGAAGAAAACAATTAGGAAGAGAGGGCTGGGGTCAAGCAACTATTGATCTTCCAGCCATCCTCTCTATTGAGATTGCTTGGCCTTTTTTCAATTTCAAGGGCTTCCCTAAAAGCCCTCCGCCCACGGCCGCGCCCCCACCGGGCGACGGGAGGGCTTTTAGTGATGGAATTGCGACACTCTAGCAATAACACTAGCCTCCTCGATACAGACATGATGATTGGTTTTCTTTGTATGCTTTGCCAAAGCAGAGGACTTGGTTCTCCTATGCTTAAGGTCAGCTGCGTGCTCACTAATCCTTTGATTAATGGAGGGACCAGTCTCACCAATATAGGGGGTCCCACAGGAACAAGGAATGAGATATACCCCTTTCATGTCCTTAGGGTCAATAGGATCCTTCAAATATCTGAGGGACTTACGAATGGTGCTAACAGGTCTAAAAGATGAGGGGACAGTATGCTTCTGAAAAATCCTCGCAATCCTATCAGTGGTTCCCTGAACATATGGAAGATGGACACATGGAATCCATTCTTTCGGCGCTCTTTTAGTTAACGAATTCTTGGCCGCTTTGAGGAAAGCCTTCTATCCCATGTATCTACTACCACCGTTCTCCACAAAGACATCAAGGAGATGGGATTTTTCCTCCTCAAAGCTCTTTTCATCAAAGATCCTTATGGCTAAAGTAGTAAGGGTGTTGAGAACCCCCAACTTCTAAGTTGGGAAATGGTGGGAACTAGCATGAAGATATTGCTCCGTATGTGTTTTCTTACGAAAAACTCGGTGGGAGAGGGAACCATCACTATTCTTAGAAATGACAATATCAAGGAAAGGGAGGCAACCATCAACTTCTTGTTCCTTTCTGAACTTGATGGCCGAGGACTGACTGTTGAGATGATCGAAGAAGAGATCTAACTCCTCTTGGCCATGAGACCAGATGACATTAGTGTCATCTACATATCTTTTCCAAAGCTTAGGGCAGGAGGCGGGCTGAGCTTAGAGCCTTGGATTCAAAATCTTCCATAAAAAGATTCGCAACAACAGGGGATAGGGGTGAGCCCATGGCAACCCCACAGGTTTGCTCAAAGAACTCTCCTTCAAAACTGAAAAAGGTCGAAGTGAGGCAGATCTCCACTAACCAAGCGGTATCAAGATCTGTTAGACGGTTGATCACCACCATGGCCTCATTTATAGGAATGCAAGTGAACAGGGAAACAACATCAAAACTAATAAGAATGTCTCCAAAGTCCAACTTAATGTCCTTGAGCTCCTCAATGAAGGAAGCAAAGTCTTTGACGAAGAACTCTGTACGACCAACTAAGGGTTTAAGCTTTAAGGCAAGGAACTTAGCAAGAAGATAGGTAGGACTGCCAATGGTGTTAACAATGGGCTTAATGGGAGCTCCTTCCTTATGAATTTAAGGAAGCCCATAGATTCTAGGAGTGATAGGATTGCTCTTGATGAGTTTATGGTGCAGGGAACTCACTGAGTTACAGGATTTAATGACAAGGGCAACATTTCCTTGCTAAGTTCCTTGCCTTAAAGCTTAAACCCTTAGTTGGTTGTATAGAGTCCTTCGTCAAAGACTCTGCTTCCTTCATTGAGGAGCTCAAGGACATTAAGCTGGGCTCTGGAGACATTCTTGTTAGTTTTGATGTTGTTTCCCTGTTCACTTGCATTCCTATAAATGAGGCCATGGTGGTGATCAAACATCTAACAGATCTTGATATTGCTCGGTTAGTGGAAATCTGCCTCACTTCGACCTTTTTCAGTTTTGAAGAAGAGTTCTTTGAGCAAACTTGTGGGGTTGCCATGGGCTCACCCCTATCCCCTGTCATTGCGAATCTTTTTTATGGAAGATTTTGAATCCAAGGCTCTAAGCTCAACCCGCCTCCTGCCTAAGCTTTGGAAAAGATATGTAGATGACACTAATGTCATCTGGTCTCATGGCTAAGAGGAGTTAGATCTCTTCTTAGATCATCTCAACAGTCAGTCCTTGGCCATCAAGTTTAGTAAGGAACAAGAAGTCGATGGTTGCCTCCCTTTCCTTGATATTCTCATTTCTAAGAATAGTGATGGTTCCCTCTCCCACCGAGTGTTTCGTAAGAAAACACATACGAAGCAGTATCTTCATGCTAGTTCCCACCATTTCCCAGCTCAGAAGTTGGGGGTTCTCAACACCCTTGTTACTCGAGCCATAAGATTCTCTGATGAAAAGAGCTTCGAGGAGGAAAAATCCCATCTTCTTGATGTCTCTGTGGAGAACGATTATAGTAGATACATGGGACAGAAGGCTTTCCTCAAAGCGGCCAAGAATTCATTAACTAAAAGAGAGCTGAAAGAACAGATTCTAGGTGTCTATCTTTCGTATGTTCAGGGAACCACTGATAGGATTGGGAGGATTCTTAAGAAGCATAATGTCCCCTTGTCTTTTAGACCCTTTAGCACCATTCGTAAGTCCCTCAGATCTGTGAAGGATCCTATCAACCCTAAGGACATGAAAGGGGTATATCTCATTCCTTGTTCCTGTGGGACCCCCTATATTGGTGAGACTAGTCCCTCCATTAATCAAAGGATTAGTGAGCACGCAGCTGACCTTAAGCATAGGAGAACCAAGTCCTCTGCTTTGGTAGATCATGTGGAGAAAACCAATTATCATGTCTGTATCGAGGAGGCTAGTGTTATTACTAGAGTGTCGTAATTCCATCACCGGAAATTTAGGGAAGCCCTTGAGATTGAAAAAAGGCCAAACAATCCCAATAGAGAGGATGGCTGGAAGATCAGTAGTTGCTGGATCCCAGCCCTCGCCGCCCCCTAGGTTATAGCCTGTTTTGGTTTTCTTTTTTAGCAATTTTCCCTTTGGTTTCCCGTATCCAGTGGCCTTGTTTCTTTGAGGAGTAGTTGTTATGGTTTGAGGTATTTTCATAGCATTGAGTTTATGCTTTTAGTTATATACTAATAATTTTTATTTTAATTAATAAAAGAAAAATATTCTTGAAATCAATCTTTGTTAATATATTAATTTAACACTTAAATAAACAATTAATAAAATTATATATAAAAATAAATCTTTCTAACCCTAATTCACTCTAATATTTATATATTTATAGTTAATTAACTTTTATAACTTAACTATGAAATCAATTAATTTATTTTAATATATATGGTTAATTAATAGGTTTATAAAATAGTTAAAAAAATCTCTATATTTCATATGGCCCTTTAACTTTTAATATAATAGAACAACTAGCTATCTATTTATTAATCAAATTAAAATTTTAACTTATTTAATTTAATAAATAATCTGGATAACAATCTATGGTAATATGCTGATTTAACACCTTAAAATACAATTAATTAAGTTTAAATTATTCTTTCTAACCCTTAATCACTCTAAATTTATATATTTTATATTTAGTTAGTAACTTTGATTACTAACTAGTAATTCAAATTAATTTATTTTAATATTATATTTTAAATAGTTAATCCTTTAACATTTAATTTAATAAGAATATAACTAACTATCAATTTAATGATCAAATCGATTTAACTTATTTAATTAAATAAAGGTTATGCCTCTAGTCTAGTCCAACTAGCCGTTAGTCAATTTAGCTGTTACCTGGTCAAGAATTATAGCTGTTGGAAGTTCTGCTCTGACTATTTAACATGCAAAGCTAGATCTGATTCTTCAACTTGTCCTAACGATGAACCACACTAGTTGGTTCGAAACGCGTTGACAAATGAAATATCATGTGATTTACGCCGAAAAATCTCTCATAAACTTGATATGGATCACAGAAGCCTCAATTCAAAAAATTGTTCATTTCCACCATTTGTGTTATAAAGAAACTTCATGGGAAAAATGACCCTCAAAACATAATAAATATCCTAGATTTGTCTTAGTGTATCTGAACAACATGCCCTTGAAAGTTTGTACCTAGAAATGTCAATCAATGTATAACATGCCATAATCACTACATCTTTACTTTTGTTAAACATTTATATATTGCTTAGACCTATCGTATTTACTTTTTGTGTCATGCTACTTCACATACATTTGGTGGGTGTCTCTAAAACAAATGTACAACTTTACCTCCAAATGCATTTAATGGTATTCAAGTTATATCATTATAATGTCTAGTGGGTGTCAAATATTTTCATTGTAATGCATTTGGTGGTCTCAATGTTCTCATTGTCATTCATTTCAATGTATGTGCTTTGCTCTTTCATTTCTTCTATGTGGTCATTCCATTTTGATTGTTTATCTTATCCCACTTCTCTTCATCTCATGTTTCTCTTGTGCACATTAAGTGTCTCTATTCTTTCACCAGGCTTTGATGTTAGTTTCATTCTCGTCACAAAACTCAAACTTTCCATCATGGACAATCTTCCTTTTGGTCTAATTTTTGTCCCAATGTCTATTTTTTTTTTCACTTTTTTATTTTTAACCTCTAATTTGCACCTTTGGAATAAAAAAGTAAAAGTACATTATTTTTCCTTGTAATTTTTCTTTCCATTTTGGACCAACATAAAATTTCTCCAACTCCAAAAGCATCCATCCAATACCCTTGGTATTTTCACATTATATCAACCTAGACCTATTAATTGCCAAGAATGATCAAATTTCTTAATATGTATTTTCCTTTAATCATTTAATTCCATGTCATGTATTAATTCTTTTGTATTAAATGATTAAAAATAATTACACATTCAGAAATTTGATAACTATCAGTGTTTAAGAGGGATCAAATTTCTCAATGTGTATTTTTTAATCATTTAATTTCATGTCATGTATTAATTCCTCCATATTAAATGATTAGAAAAAAATTACATATTAAGACATTTGATACCTATGAGTGTTTGATAAATCTAGGTTTAAGATGGATCTAAACTGGTTTAATATTTTAACATTTATGTATTATTTATTTTTTACTTATTATTTTTTTAATGTAACATTATGTACGTTGAAATATGTAACTAGGTTCGGTCTTCATAATGACATGTGTAATCATGATTTTATGTAGTAAATGTAAAGAAGAATTTTTTTTTTTTTAAGGCTTGATACATGGGTTTTATGCTCAAGGAATTTCATTTTTATAGATCAAGCTCTCATTGTGAGATCTTAGGATTGGTCATTGAGTCATAAAGTCAATTAAGTCCTTGTCATATATTAAATACCCATTTGGGTATGCTACATATTGTAAAAGAGAAATTATTTGAATCATTGTAAGAGTCAAAACACTGTCCAAGACCAAGTCCAAGTGCTATTAGCAAGTTGGCCTCCAAATGAAGCAATCAATCTACACCAAGATCAAGTTGGCTTGAAATCATGGATAAGAAGCCTATATAAGGAGGCACTCAACCTCTCTTAACGACACACTTCTGTCACTTGATACTCAAATCACAAGAGAGGAAAAAGGAGCGAAGAAGAGGAAGACTAACAAAGAGAATAAAATGATGAATTTCTGAATCTGTTTTCGGTTAGTTTCTCTCCACACGCGTGAGGCTGCTAGAGCACATTATATTGCTCCAAATTAGAGATATAGTCATCTCAAGAAGATCAAATTAAGGTAAGGAATTGATTAATCTTGTAAGCCAAAATCACCAAGCAACTAGCCCAAGTTTAGCAAAGGCAGAGAAGGGTTAAAAGAGCCCTTATCTTCTGTATTCAAGCTTCTGTGATCCATAATGAATTAAGCAAAGTCTTTCGATAGAAATCACATGAGAGAATTTTTTGGCCAACGACTTTCAAACCAACAAGTGTGGTTCATCATCAGGACTAGATGAAGACGCAAACCATGCCAAAGGCTTAAATAGAGAGCAATGTAGAGACATAATTTCCAAGTAACGCCTATATTTGAACAATAATATTTAAATTATGATATTAAAATATTATTAAGTAACGACTAGTTTTTGAAAAATAATATTTACAAAATGATATTATTTTATTAATTTATTAAAAATATTTAATAGATAACGGCTATATTAAATGGCTAGTTTTTGAAAAATAATTATTTAATAATGATATAGTTTATTAATTTATTAAAATTATTAATAAACTAATAAACTAATATCATTTTTTGAAAAATAATATTAAATTAATTTTATTAAACCAAATATTACTAGTTTTTGAAAAAATAATATTTAAATTATGATATTAGTTTTATTAATTTATTTAAAAACAAATATAATAAGTAACCATTATATTAAACAGCTAGTTTTTGAGAAATAATATTTAAATTAATTTAAATAATAAAAAAAAGAAGAAAATAATAATAATATAATAAATAAATAAAATAAAAAGATCAAACTTCTAAAGGATATAAGTTAAATTAATTAATAAAAAAGAAAAAAGAAAAAAAAAATAATAAATAAAATAAATAAAATAAAATACAAACACTCTAAAGGAGGAGGGAAGTCAAAAGTTATAGAAACGAGTCAGTTCCCTAATCGAGACAAGATCATTTTGATAAATAAAAATTAATGGAAATAAAATAAACTAAAAAAAATAAAAAAATTAAATGGAAAATAAAATAAAATAAATATATACACAGTCAAAAGCTATATATATATATATAATATATATATATATATTAATATATATATATCCGCAAAAAAAAATCAATAAATAAAACAGGGTCAACAATAGAATATGGGGTTGAGGCCCATTAAACAAATAACAAAAATACTAGAAGGAGTTAAGAATGAATAAGATGATAAAATACATGAAAAACACGAAGGATCAAGAAAATAAACTCTAATGAAGAATAAATCAACAACAAATACTATAAAAAGGATGCCAATATCTACATAGGTAAACAAACAAACAAAATAAATCCCAAAAAGAAGCCTAAAATCTAGGAGGACAAGACAGGTACCCAACTTCGACTAATATTCCAACCATCATCTCTAGTCAAATTATTAGATATATTTTCAATTTCTAGGGCCTCCCTCGATTTACGATGATCGAAATGACTAGCCCTAGCAACGACTTGGGCCTCCTCAATACAGATGTGATGCTTAGATTTATTTGCATGCTCCGCCAAAGCAGAGGAGCAGGTCTTGCCATGCTTGATGTCAACAGCATGCTCACGAATCCTTTGATTAATCGAGCGACCAGTCTCATCAATGTAGGGAGTCGCACAAGAGCATGGGATAAAATAAACACCATTCATATTCTTGGGGTCCATTGGGTCTTTTACAGATCTAAGGGAGCTCTAGATGGTATTTAAAGGCCTAAAGGTTGAAGGCACCTTATGCTTCCTTAGGATCCTCACAATCTTGTCAGTGGTCCCTTGGATAAAAGAAAGATGAACACCATAAAATCGATCCTTGGTATCTTTCTTAGCCTTAGGACCTTTAAATTAATAAACTATTATCATTATTTAAATATTATTCTTCAAAAACTGGCGATTTAATATAGCCGTTACCTATTAATATTTTTAATAAATTAATATCATTATTTAAATATTATTTTTCAAAAACTAGCTGTTTGATATAGCCATTACTTAATAATATTTTAATATCATAACTTAAATTATATAGTTCAAATATAGCTGCTACTTGGAAATTATGTCTCTACATTGCTCTCTATTTAAGCGTTTGCCATGGTTTGCCTCTTCATCTAGTTCTGATGATGAACCACACTTGTTGGTTTGAAACGCGCTGGCCAAAAATTTCTCTTATGTGATTTCTACCGAAAGACTTTGCTTAAACCCTTATCTTGTCACACGTGTGAAAAAACAATCAGTTTCAGAGAGCTGAGAATTGCAGGAAGGAAGGTTGAAAGTTCTAGACCTAAGTTGTAGGATCAAGGGTGAGGAAAGAAGGAGAAGTTGCAACATTTTCTAAGAAGAAATTGACTTTGACTTGAATCAAGGGTTAACTTGGTCTTGGAGGGGTTGTTGGTCAAGGGTCTACGTCTTGGAAGAAGAATTCATTTGGGTTTTCCTCTCAAGTTTGGAGAGTTTTTGGCCCTAGCTGTTAGCTTACATCTTGTGTCCTTTGTCTCATTGTTCTTTATGATTTGGTAGTTGTTTGATGAAGAAGAACACATAATAATAATCAAGTCAACCTAATTAAGAAAAGTAAAAAGTCTTCACAAGCAGTTATCATTGTTAGAGAAATCATCTCATCTCTCTGTCCTAGATTTCTCAACATGGTATCAAAGCTAAGGTAACAACTCAAGGAAGGGCAGCTCAACAAGGGACACTCAAGCTCTCAAAGATCAATGTTCTAAAGGATATCAAGGGCATCAAATAATCAAAACGATACTCTCATCTCCAAGGCTACATCATCATCTTGAAGGAAGTGTCAAAACCCTAGATCGATCAAAGAAGAAGTCCACAGTTAAAGTATTCTTGGGATCCTCGCTTAAATCATCATCACAAGGAAGGAGACCTCAAAAGAACCTAACTCTACTTGAATTGAAGAAATCATCAAATCAAAGCATCTTGAAGTATACTCATCAAAGGTAAGCAAGAAGAAAGGAGTTTTTGGCATCATCAAAAGACTCAAGGTGATCTCGCTGTCTTTGGAGTCAAGGATCACTTATGAAGAAAACCATATTCATTAAGAAGAAGTATTCTATTATCTATATCATCATCAAGTTCAAGAAGGAAACAAGTTGAAGGAGCATCTTCACAAGTAAGTATATTTATGTCTACATCTGAATTTGTCAAAATGTCTTTTTGCAAGGAAAGCAACAAATTGGTTGGGGCTTCAAATTTTATTGCATGGAAGAAAATGACAGATCTAAACCTCATAGAAAACGAGGTCATGGAACATGTTAAGGGCTCAATCACTAAACCTCCGAAGGAAGATGCTCAAGCACTTGCAAGGTATATGAAAGGGGGAGTAAGAGCTCAAAGAATTCTCATAGAATCCATCAAGGACCCCCTCATTCCCTATGTATCAAAATTAGAAACATCAAAAGAAATATATGACAAACTTGTAGAATTGTTCTTTGTAAGCATTGCAAGAGAAGTAATCTCGTTAAGGGAAGAACTCTACAAGATGAAGAATCAAAAGAAGAAACGGATAACCTCATACTTTATGAGGATATCTGAAATAAGAGATCAACTACAAGAATTGGGAGAGAATCACTGACAAAGAGATAACTATCATAGTTCTCAATGCACTACCGAAAGAATGGGGCAACTTCACATCAAGTATCTATGGGAATAAGGAAGCTACTCCATTCAATGATCTGTGGTCACTATGCAAATTTGAAGGCAAAATCTGATGTAGGATCAAATGAACAAACTCAAAAATATGATGCTATGGCAAAAAGAAAAGGGAAGTTTGGGAAATTTGGTCCTCAGAAAAGAGAAAAGAATATGGTAAAGGTTCAATGCTATGGATGTCAAGAATATGAGCACTGCAAGAGCGATTGTCCTAAGCTTAAGAAGGACAACACCAGAAGAGGAAGGGAAGAGGCCCATATCACTGAAGAAGTGGAGGAAGCTGAAAAGAAGAAATCCAAGAAGGGGGAAGTAAAATATCTCTACTATGATTGAGATAGTTTTCCTCACCTAGTTCTTTTCAAGTTTTCTGTTGCATGGCATGATTGGAATCACTAAGAAGAATGATAGGATGCATCATGACATCATATAAGCATACAATATCATCTTAGAGAAGCATGAGAGATAGCTGAAATAGAAGTCTATAACAGTCACCCATAGAAGGATGTAGCTCTTAGTAACTTCATTAGAAGCAAAAGTAATACTTATGAGAAGAACAAAAATCATCTAGTATAAAGCTCATCGTACATCATTCAAGATGAGCATTTGCTGGAAAAAGATGATCAAGATCCTCCGTTGGAATCTTCATCGGAAGATTCACCTATTAGAAGAAGCAAGTGTCTCGCTGAGAATTCCACCTTGTATGGATTTATGGAATATCGCATGATGTCATAAGAAGTGAAGCATGTTAAGAAAATTGAAGTTCTTTCAATCAAGTAAGATGCTGAAGGAATTCTAGATGACCTAAAGGAAGAAAACGAGGTATGTATGCTTCTATTTAATAAAATTGAGTCATGTCATATAGTTGCATGTAGCAAGATAAGTGCTCTACCGCATGAGCATAATCAAAAGAAAGGATTGCCTCCTTTGGAAGGATGCATGAAGGCATGGTTCACACATTGTCTCGCTGAATTTAACATAATATGTCCTCATATGAAATATGAGGTGATTGAAGGAACTATGATTGGAAGTTCCTGGGAAGAAATGTGTAAGGAAGAAATCATGAAAAATGCAACTATGGAGAAGGTAACCAACATCCAAGGACTAAAATATTTGCCTATGATACCTCCATGGGAAAGATATGAGGATCCTGATAAATTCTGAAAAAGAAAGAGACCCTTGACATTGTATATATTTTTGGAGATGTGTCAATATATATGCAGGATGTTGATGAAAACAAGGAGATGTCATGATGAAAGCCCATCACAAAGGTAATTTTGATTTAATGTTCATTTTCTTTTTTTGAATGATATCTGGATGGGCTAACGCAAGGCTACCAAGGGAAGGGTTGTAGATGTCATCTATGTCTAATATTCATGTGGTAGGATGAAAGATATTGAAGGAAATATGATATGAAGAAGTTAGCAAAGTATGGAGGAAGGCTAGATATGCACTAATGGATCACTTTCCAATAAAAAGAAGGATGACATCAATGAATGATTCATGAATGAAAGTGATGGATGGTCTGTGCCCTACAAAAAGTCCCAAAAGATGTAGGCTCCATATCAAAGAAGAAACTCATGACATTGAATGAAGGAGTCCTACAAGTAGCTATTTGTCCCATGCTCTCCATCTCAAGAGCTACTCGAAGCAAGTCCCTAGTCAAGACGGAGCTTGGTCAAGTCCTTGATTAAGAGGGAACTTGGGTACATTCCTTCATTTGAATGGGTATATCCTCTCTAGTTAAGAGGGAGAGATAGACACATCATTCTTGTCTTCACTTAGGAAGATAAAATGGAGGATTGGGTAAGCATATGGCATTCAATACTCTTTAAGGCTGTGACAGGGCATCCAAGATAAGAGCAGTCATAGAGGACTGATATTCTTTGAGGACTGGGAATCCAAGATAAGAATGGTCTTGGTGGAACATACTCTGAGAGAAACCGGGTGGGGTATGTTTTGAGAGAGACAATGATGAGGGTGTCTATAAATCATGGGTCTCGCCAGCATTGTGCTCTAATCTTGTGGAGAGATAGTGTAATATTCCTAATGGAAATATACAATGATAAACAAAGAAAACATGGCCAAAAAGACACAGAAAAATACTCAAGCATCGAAACACCATTTTAAAGCCAAAAATTGCGTTGTTGAGCCATTTTATTATAATATGAAGATGGTACAATGAGGTGTTGGAAAGAGTGCACTTGGGCTTGCTCAAGGCAAGTTATCTAAGTCCAAATGAATAATAAGAGGTCCCTCTCAATTATATTGTTGCTCTATCTCTTGACTCTGCACTGAACTACCTAGAAATGCATTGCTGAGTGTGAGGATCTGCTACTAGGGCCTCCTCGGGTGCTTAGAAAATTCCAGGAAATTAACCCCAGTCTCTCCACCAATAACCCACAAAAACCCACAAAGGAATTGGCCAAATGTTGAACTTGGAATTTCGGCCCAAATTTCCCCTACTCCTTTAGCTGCTGCCTAGATTGGGACCCTTGTTTGACCCCTCAAATATGCCCAGAAATTCCTACCAAATTATTTCTGAAGTCCTTGTCAAAAAACCAGAAAAACCCAAAAAGCGTTTGTCCTAGTTTTGACACTCCAAAATTGACCCCAAATGCTTGGCCCTCCTCCACAAGCAAAATATGTACCCTGTAGCAGACGCTGCGTTTGCTGCTTTGCCAAAATGCTGGAAAAGCCCCCACAACACTTCCCCAAACTCCACCTCAAGTTTTAGGCACAAACTCCCTTCACCCCTCAACTCCCAAGTGTGTCTCCTCCAAGCACTTCACAGTCCCTACTTTGCTGCTAGTGTCTCCTCCACACAAACTCACACTCCCACTACTGGAACAATTAGAAAAGGATGGAATTCCCTCCTTGGGTTGACACTCAAAGTCCACCGAAGCAAGGGTTGAGATCTCTGCTCGGAGACACTCGTGTGCTAAACAACACTTGCAGACTTGGTTTTTGCTCAAGCATGCTATGTCAAAGACAAATTTCTGAATAGATGAATGAATGACCAAAATAAGCGCCTCTTGCTCTATTTATAATTCATGGCTCCTTCTCTCCTTGTGGTCCCCACTATTTCTCTCTCCTAATTCACACTCCCTTCTCTTTCCTCTCTCTTCCAAGAGTGTGAGTTCCCTCCTTGGGTCGAATTTCTTTCTTGTGGTCCCCACTTTCCACTAGAGCTGCAATAGTCTCTTTTCCTCCTAAGTCCCAGTGCCAGAATTGTGTCATCTCCCAAATCTCATCTCTAATACTGAAAATCAAAATTGGGGATATTAAAGTCATCCCCGCCAAAAATGGCTTGTCCTAAAGCAATGCCTGAACCAACGCCTCCTTTGTCTGCTGATCACTCCTATCACCATCGGTAATACTGGGGTCCCAAACGTGCCACTGAGTTATCCCAGGTCTTTGCACTGTCCTGACATGAAAGAATCCCTCAATACCGGGATCCCAATCCATCCTATCCCCACCAGAAGCTCCCCTCTCTTCACTCACTATCCTGCCCGGTGTAAGTACCAGAAATCCCGTGTATACCATAAATGAGTAAGGGATCATGATAATGCAACACCATGCCCAACTCCTCGTGAAGCTGTCCTACCACGTAGGCCATCCCATGCACTCCAAGAGTATACTCTCAAAGATACCACCCAATCCCTGCAGAGATAGCGTCTTGCTCATGTGAGCTTCTCTTGGTATCACCCTGCTAGCCAACTTTCCATGCTAATGAAGTTCCCCATGCCATCGGTGACTCGCTAAAGCCCAATGTAAGATCTGCATGATCTCCCCTATAGTAGCCAGTTCATCCCTAAAGGTTATTGAGCTGTGAAGAGTGCTGATAATCAGGTGCCCTGCTAATCTCAGAGTGGTGCCATCATGCTGAAGTTACACTACTCTGATTATGATATACTCCCCACCGTGTGTGGACTGTATCCTCCTCTCATGAGGCCTAGTGGCGAAAGATTTGTGAGAGCCAAGCTCATCCTACCCGAGCATCCCCATGATGCCAATATCTACCCCTCCACTGCCAATCTCGACCCTGAGCCATAGCAAGATAAGTTTACCTCACCATGTCGTGGAGGTCTCGGTGATCTCCCGTGTCAAACCCAAAGTGAACTGGATCACCCTCTGCCATGACCCTGCTCATCACAAAGGGGAGTGATTCACCTACCAACTGGGTCCCCAGACCCCCCAAATACGGGGAGCTCATAACTCCCTCTCCTCATAGGATGTCATTGCGTAGTGCTGCTATCTACTAGAACCCATATGGCCCTCATCTCTGACCCCCGTATGTATCCCTTGGGTGGTCCAAAAGTATCAGGAGTATATCCCACACATGCTAACATGCCCTGCTCCTGCTAGACCACACAACGAAATCCACTATCCCAACTCTTGATGATACATCTGGACACTGTTTGGAGTCTAGGTACCCTATTGAAGATGAAGTCTACCATCCATCGTCCCTCATGTGTGAGCTCAGGGGTGGCACACATGTTACCTCAGCTATCAACCATGCCATCCCTAAGCCTGTATCCGACAACTCATGCACCTACCAAGGGTCTCAACTGGAGAGTCTCCTCCCGACTCATGACATGCGGTGTCTCATTCAACTGTCTCGGGTGAGCCTCCTATGCCATCCCTAAGCCTGTATCCGACAACTCGTGCACCTACCAAGGGTCTCAACTGGAGAGTCTCCTCCCGACTCATGACACGCGGTGTCTCATTCAACTGTCTAAGGTGAGTCTCCCATGCCTCATTGCCTGAATGGAGATTGTCAAGGGGAAACAACCAAACACTTTGTGACTGCAAGAAACACTAGAGGATGATGGATGGGTATGTACCAAAGGGTATGATCAAAAGCCTGCCGGAATACTCAAGAATGACCCTACAGACGACACTCTCTCTACATCGGATCTGCTGATAACTCCTTCGAAACCATGTCTCCTCTAAACATGGTGTCCCCAGATGCTCAACAATATCCTGATCGGTCCTAGGCGTGCTGCATCCAATGGTACACCCAATGCCCCGATCCATAAGTCTCCTTGGAGGTAATGCTCCGAGAGTCCGCTGCATTACATCATGGGTCACCGCATACCACCATGTATCGTTGTACTCCTCGACATGCCATTGTAAGCTGCAACCTGTCCCTGTACACCACTAGATACCCCTGGTTAAGGCTATACTATCCTGTACCGTCTTGCATCCTGTCTGCGTCAAGGCACCAGTTACTCCCAACATGTACATAATGTGATGTAAGGCAGTCCTCCACAACGTGATCCAACACACTACAGTACACCACCATGCATCTCCATGTCCACCTATAGTCCACAGCTGAATACTAGATGCTCCCACACATCCCTAGATGTGATGGCCTAGAGCTGTGTCTCTACGTGTCAACCCACACCTGATTGGTATCATCACCTCCACCACCGCATCATTATACCCGCCGATGAATGGATCTTCACTCCAAATCCCCCGCGAGGAATCTGAGAAGTGAATCGCCCTATGTGTCAGCAGTGATGCCACCACTTCGTTTCTCCTCTACGTCCTCTGTGCCCCACACAAAAGTGAAGAGTCCCTAGCTCCATACAAGACACCATCCGATGGCCTGCTAATGCCACCTCCTCTGCCAAACTCCTGCCAGAGTATGTTGATCACCTCGTGATCCCGTGTACAAATGTCATACCAAGATAACCAAAGGAGTCTGTCCATAAACTGGTTGGCCACTAGTGTTGATCGAGATTCCCCTAGCGAATGTGTACGCTCAACTGCTAGGTCAACTGTACCATCCAGGTTGTAGCCAACTGACATACTTGGGAAATGGTAGGTAGTCCCACTCGGAACCCAATGCCAGTCTGCGCTTCGGGTATCCCCAGTGCCTGGAAGCTCTTGCTGAGCTACACCCAGGTCCACCACCATCTCCATAGCCCACTCCACAGGGTATCAACTCAGAATCTCTCGCCATCCAACCCAAAGAGAGGGATCGAATGCATGAACTCCTGCACCTAGAACAACCCCAACATGCGGATGCTGCACCCTGTGCAACTCTGAATGTCTCATCTCGCTACCCAGGTCAACACATGAGATTTGACTAGGTAGATCTGCCTCTCTCTCTCCAATGGGCAAAGGTGACTCAACAATGCTACTAACCTGGTCATCCCCCCTGGTATGTCTAGACAACTCTGCCTCTCTCAATCCAATGCATAGGGATGCACTGATAACATTGTAGATCCTGTTAGTGTGCCTCTGAAGCGAATTGTGCTGAAATCCCAACATGTGGTCTCTATGCTGCCCCTCATCAATGATTAGCCCAAAGGATGGCTACACATCCTCCTCCATCAGGGCTCGACATGAGCCTCCAACTACTCCATAGACAGTCCAAAATGCAAGACATGCTCACCAATCAGCTGTAGGTGACTGTTGTCTGGCAACTTTGTCACAGATCTGGATGCCCTTGTACCTATTGGCTCCTCATCAACAATGGAGATGTCTCCCGACACCTCATCAACCTGTGGTGCGCTACTATCACCTGAGAACTTGGTCACAACCTAGGATAGCTCATCAATGGATACCTCAACAACGAATGGCATCTCATCAATGAGTGTGTGCTCAATTGTCTCCTTGCAAACCATGGCTCCTTGAACTACTCTCTCGTCTTCTTCCTTAATCCTCTCCATCATCCCAACAAAATTTCACTGAATCTCCATTGGTTTGTGCATAACTCTTAGTTCATAGAACTCCCAAAAAGAGAGGGACGCCTGAATGCCATGACCCATTGATTGGTATGCCCTCCAGTTTTCTCCCAATAACTCCACATCAATTGCAATCATGTCTGGATTCCCAATTACGGAATAAATCAACTTCTCCCCCACATCATTCATCATTTGTTGCATCCTAATCACCTCATTGAAGGTTACCGCCATGTTGTTTGATTCTAACATTTATTTGGATCCCATGATTTCTTAGCTTTTTATTTTGGCCTTGTCATAGAATGAAGGGTTTCCCATAGGCTGAGCCAATATTATTGCTCTGATCCCACTGTAATATTCATAATGGAAAGATACAATGATAAACAAAGCAAACATAGCCAAAAACACATAGAAAAATACTGAAGCATCAGAACACCATTTTAAAGCCAGAAACTACATTATTGAGCCATTTTATTATAATATGAAGAGGGTACAATGAGGTGCTGGAAAGAGTACACCGAGGCTTGCTCAAGGCAAGCTAGCTAAGCCCAAATGAATAATGAGAGGTCCCCCTCAAATATGTTGTTGCTCCATCTCTTGACTTTGTGTTGACTACCTAGAAATATGCTGCTGCCAACTGGGTGTGACGATTTGCTGCTAGGGCCTCCTTCAGTGCTCAAAAAATTCTGGGAAATTAACCTCGATCTCTCCACCAATAACCCACAAACACTCATGAAGGAATTGGCTAAATGTTGACCTTAGAAATTTAGAATTTCAGCCCAAATTTCTCCTACTCCTCTAAGTGCCGCCTGGATTGGGACCCCAATTGACCCCTCAAATCTGCCCAGAAAATTCTACCAAATTATTTTTGAAGTCCTTGTCAAAAACCCTAAAAACCCAGAAAGGGTTTGTCCTAATTTTGACGCTCCAAAATTGACCCAAATGCTTGGCCCTCCTCCACAAGCAAAAGATGTAGCTTGTAGCAGATGTTGCATTTGCCGCTCCACCAAAATGTTGGAAAATCCCCCACAACACTTCCCTAGACTCCACCTCAAGTTTTACACCCAAACTCCCTTCACCCCTCAACTCCCAAGTGTGTCTCCTCCAAGCACTGCGCAGTCCTTGCATTGCTGCTAGTGTGTCCTTCACACAAACTCGCACTCCCACTACTGGAACAATCAGAAAAGGATGGAATTCCTTCCTTGGGATGACACTTGAAGCCCACCGAAGCAAGGGTTGAGATCTCATCTCAGAGACACTCATGTGCTAAACAACACTTGCAGACTTGGCTTTTGCTCAAGTGTGCTATGTCAAAGGCAAGTTTATGAATAAATGAATGAATGACCAAAATGAGTGCCTCTTGCTCTATTTATAATTCACGACTCCTCTCTTTGTGGTCCCCACTCTCTCTCTCTCTCTCTCCTAATTCACACTCCCTTCTCTTTCCTCTCTCTTCCAAGAGTGCGAGTTCTCTCCTTGGGTTGAATTTCTCTTTCTTGTGGTCCCCACTTTCCACTAGAGCCGCAATATTCTCTTTTCCCTCTAAGTCTCGGTGTTGGAATTGCATCCTCTCCCCAAACTCATCTCTAATGTTAAAAATCAAAATTGGGGACATTACAGATAAAGCGGTTAGTCAAGGCCTTTCTATGTGACAATGCTAGATGATATGATGCCACACAGAGGGGTTACCAATCTAACTCTTCTTATGAGAATTCTTCAAATTGAGAATGTCTATGTACCTTGTATGGATTATGAATACTTCCCTAGTTAAGAGGGAGTGTTGAAATATGTAACTAGGTTTGGTCTTCATAATGACATGTGTAATCATGATTTTATGTAATTGATGTAAAGAAGAAAAATAAATTTTTTTGTTATGCTTGAGACATGGGTTTCATGCTCAAGTAATTTTATTTTTATAGATCAAGCTCCCACTGTGAGCTCTTAGAATTGGTCATTGATTCATAAAGTCAAATGGGTCTTTTTCATGTATTGAATACCCATTTGGGCATGTTACATATGTAAAAGAGAAATTATTTGAGTCATTGTAAGAGTCAAAAGACTCTCCAAGGCCAAGTCTAAGTGCTACTAGCAAGTCGGCCTCCAAATGAAGCAATCAGTGTACACCAAAATCAAGTCGGCTTAGAGTCAGTGATAAGTCGGCCTCGAATCATGGACAAGAAGCCTATATAAGGAGGCACTCGACCTCTCTCAAAGACACACTTCTCTCACTTGATACTCAATCACAAGAAAGGAAAAAGAAGCGAAGAAGAGGAAGATGAAGGAAGCAAATAAAAGGACGAATTTCTGAATCTGTTTTGAGTTAGTTTCTCTCCACACTTGCGAGGAATCTAGGGCACATTATACTGCTGCAAATCAGAGATATAGTTAACTCAAGAAGATCAAATTAAGGCAAGGAATTGATTCATCTTGTAAGCCGAAATCACCAAGAAACTAGTTCAAGTCTAGCGAAGGAGGAGAAGGGTTAAATGAACCTTTATCTTGTCACACGTGCAGAAAAGATAGTCAATTGCAGGGAGCCAAGAATTGTAGGAAGGAAGGCCAGAATTTTCAGACTTGAGTTGCAGGATCGAGGGTGAGGAAAGAAGGAAAAGTTGTAGCATCTTCTAAGAAGAAATTGACTTTGACTTGACGCAAGGGTTAACTTGGTCTTGGAGGGATTGTTGGTCAAGGGTCTAGGTCTTGGAATTCATCAATTGAAGATTCTATAAGAAGAAGAATTTGTTTGGGTTTCTTCTCAAGTTTGGAAAGGTTTTGGCCCTGGCTGATAGCCTACATCTTGTGTCCTTTGCTTCAAAGTTCTTTATGTTTTGGTAGCTGTTTGATGAAAAAGAACACATATAATAATCAAGTCAAGAAAAACCTAATTAAGAAAAGTAAAAAGGCTTCACAAGCAGTTACCATTGCTAGAGAAATCATCTCATCTCTTTGCCCTAGATTTCTCAACAACGTGTCATCTCTCCCATGGTAAACCACAAAGCACCTCACTATGCTGACTGCAATGATCATATCTTGGAAGACATTAAAAAAATGTAAATATCCTATAAAAAAACATTAATACTTGAAAAAAATGTAAATATCCTATAAAAAAATCATTAATACAATATAATGAAAACCTTTTATTTGTGAATTAAATAATTGCATTATCTAATCACCTTTCACTGCCAGCACTTATTACATTAACCTAATTGGTTAAATAACATGCATGACCTATACTGCTTTAAGATTTCTTTCTTTCTATCAGTACACCAAAAAAGATACATGCTTTTTATACAAAGAAAAATCCATGAAAACAGAAAACATCAGTTAAAGCTGCAAGGAAGTTTTTCATACGTAGTCATGCAAGGTATAAAAAATAAGAATAAAAAGTCATCTAGTTGCCATAACACCCAAGACAAACTTAATAAGAGTTGCTTATTCTCACGAATCTCAGTGATGAATAAATGTTACAAAACTACCATCCTTTTCTGTTTTCACAATTTGTTGAATTAGATGAGCTAGTCATATGTTGGTGTAAACAATCTGAGTGAAATAAAATTAGAGACCCCATATTTAAGCTTTAACATGAAATAATGCAACTTATATGTGGGAATCACCTTTTCATTGGCAAGAAATATCAAGAAATTTGCAAGTTAAATGTGGTAATAATTTCATCATCAATGATAAGTATTCAAAGAGATGAAATATATTATAACTTTCTTCGCGTAAGGGAAGGATCAGAGAAATTTCATCTCATGATCATTGATTAGCTTTTGGCAAGGCATCCATGCTCGTTGACATCTCCAATGAAACGATATCAATATCCACTTTACCATCGCTCCCACCAGTCTGATCGTCCTGCACAACCCATCCACACGTTCCCCATGTCTCTGCTTGCATGCTTACACCATAGTACTCTAGATGATCTGTGATGCTGTTACCAGATACTGATCTACAAGAAGCACCCATGAATTAGTTGAAGAACCTACATATGTTTCTCGTGCATTCATGGGAAGTAAAACTTAGAAGCTTGCTGTCATAGTCTAGTGATTCCAGGTTCCAACTATCTAAATTTTGCTTTCCTCCCTCTAAAAATGAAAGACAGGCAGATCCTGGAACTGCAAGCATGTACTCAGCAAGAAGGCCAACAGGTATATATGGAAAACAGCACAAGTAGCTTAACAGACCAACATTGGCCAACAACAATACATAAAAACGGCTGTCTGATTTCAAAATAAATGATTTGCATCAATGTCAGCTGCTCAAAGTTTCAAACACATTGAAGTAGGTGAGACAAGGGTTCGGGTTGGCATACTAAATCTACAGTTAGACTTTTCTGTGGAATCGGTGCAGTCTAACTTATAGAGGAAATTGTCTTTTCCATCGGAATCCGGTAATACAATTTTAAGCAAAACTGATTTTTTTCCTTGTTTAAAATACATGTTTGAATGCATAAATGTATTCAGCACCCTGAAAAATGCCTGGGGCACTCGAATTCTAGAGATTAAACAACTTAAGCTGAAGTTTTTAAAAGTCTGCCGTATTTTGGTTAAAATTAACCAGAATTAACCAGAAAAAGGCAATTTCCTCTATTACTTAGATTACACTTTTGGAATCGATCTATCTCTGGATATAGAATTGGTTGGGATTCGGGTTCACCTGACCAAACAGCTCACTTCCACATGGGTATGGGTAGGACCCTCTTTCGACACGGATGGGCGATGTCAGCTATGATGGGTAGTGCTTTCATAGGTTAGAATGAATACAGAACAGCCCCTTACAGGAATGGGATAGTGTAATGAAGCAACTACGATCTATAGTACCTGAAATACATCAGGCAGGACTGAACAGGATTTCTGAAATCTAACAGTTGTTCTCAATGCCACCAGACTTTGAACTGATAAAAACTCAGTGAGGAAAAGGTGCCAAGAGATTCTCGGATTGGAACAAAATGGAGAAATTTTAAGAAAAACTCGAGAAGTACGCCTCCCCCCAGCCCCACCCCCCAAAAAGGAATATACAAATTTTTACACACGCCCCACAAAGCTGAAATTGAGCAAGTCTAACTAGGTCAATTTGAGTTTGATTCAGAAATAATTGCAAAATGACGTTAGGCTCGCAATTAATTGCATATCAAACTTGCATTCACTGAGTCAAATTCGGTCAAATAACTGTGACCGTTGCAATCGGGAAAAAATCATTTAGGGTCCTATCAGAATCAAACTCTGGGGAATCACATGTTTGACTTGTGAGTCTAGTAACTATGGTTCTTATTGCCTTCAAGATATATAAATCAAAGAGTTAACAGCACCTCAGAGCAGAGAAACAGAAATCTACTTTAGAAACTAAATGTGATTGATATTTCTGGAAAAGAACAGATCATAGATATAGGTCCCTTTAAGATTCCCCCTTAAGGCTACTCATTACACCAGTAGCTTACCTGCTGTATATTAAAATTCAGTGCCAACTACAGATGTATGGGTTTCATACAGCGTATGATAATTTTCTAACAAGTGGAAACCTGACTCAACAAATCAGAGAAAAAGGACACCAAATGCTTCATGCAAAGTGAAGTAGAGAGTGTCCACAAGGCTGTGGTCTAGAAGCAAGTTGAAGCACATTTTGTAAGATGATTCATTCAAATCCTGGCGTGCAGGGTCCAGTAAAAAATAAAGAAGATGGATAAGTGTGAAGCGTGTGAAGTGATAAAATTGTAGAGCAGCTCTATCCATGGGTAATAAACACAAATGTTTCTGTTTTAAAAAAAAAGTTGTGTACTAAGTAAAACTCAACAGCGGTGTTCTAACGCTGACTTCTAGTTTATTAATCATGTTTGAGGTGGCAATCCAGAGTAGGTAATTGTGAATGTTAAATTTTCAAGATCATAAACAGATCAAAATCACATAATTGAAGTTCAACTATCTAAAACTGTGTCCAGGCCGAAGATACCCAATTATCACTCATCACCCATAATATCAAATTCCAGCAGACAAACACGGTGATTCCCCACTGATGCAAGAACTGTAGGTAGGGGCATCGAGTTACAGACCTATCAGTTTCTAGGCAACATGCTATATTGAGGTCATTTTGGATATGACATTTAAGTCAATTCCTTCAGAGAAACAAGCTGTATGTTACCTTTATTAATCTCAAGCTCCAAGATTTTGAGTGGAAAATTCTGAAAAAAGAAAAATCTAAACAGATATAATCGAGAACTTGGTCATAGACAAATGCAAAATGGGATACCTGCTGCATGTTGGGTCTTCTCCAGAACCATCACAAATTCTTTCTACCTCATATACTAAACTGCCAAAATCGATATTGTGAATCCAAACCTGCAATTGAAAAAATCACTTAGAAATGTATATCTCTTTCTTTTGTCCCTTGAAGTTGACATCATAGAATACTATGTAATGTAACTCAGTGTGCAACATTTCTGTTTTTTTTTAGGTCATTAATATAGAATAAGAAAAAAGGGATAAAAGATCAGGTCAAACGCCTTCTCTCAGATGCACAAGGGTTCTACAGTCACCGGGGTTTGAATCTGTGCTGTTTATAACCTTATATGACAACACCATGCCCCAAGTTATCAGCCCAACAATTTTCCCTTTTTTTAATGTGTCCTTCCCAGAATCTGGTGATTCAATCTTTATTGAAATTCACTATGGAATCTACCTGAAATTGCAGATTCTGATGCACAAATGGATTCAAGTGCCACAAATCCCTATTACACTTGGATTGTGCAATTTATGGATCTGATATGTACAATTTAATCAAAACAAAACAAAATCTTGGCCAGATTACCATAAACAATCATTGGTTTGGCTTCTAATTATTTTCACCAGATGGAAATGGGTGAAAAGATTGGCCCATTATCCTACTCTGTTACAAATATAGTGACACAGGCCAACCACTAAGCTACAATCCAGTGGATATAAAATGCAAGAAATACATGAATACTTTTGGCTATTTAATATATAGAAATTTACATAAAATATGTTTCCATATTTGAGCTATAAGTTCAAGGATTACTTTCCTTTTC
Organism: Pinus taeda; assembly: GCA_000404065.3. NCBI lineage: Eukaryota > Viridiplantae > Streptophyta > Pinopsida > Pinales > Pinaceae > Pinus > Pinus taeda. Next base: position 12,504 of record APFE030849408.1, on the reverse strand, counting down.
CCTTTTGCAGGAGTAGAGGTTTACTAAATAATGTACGATATCCTTGTCCATTTTATAACATCCTTATTGATGCATTCTCACAGTTGACATGAGAAAAAGCAAAATACACCAAAAAACAAACACAAGATACACAAACATAAGTACAAAAGTGCTTGTTCCATGTATCTTTGATCAGCAGCGAGCACTTCTAGTAGCAAAATGGGTTGTAAACGCATTGAATGGAAAGACATCTTGGTTGATTACAGTTTTCTGGTTTGCAATCACAAACAGAATGCCACTTATGTTGCATAAAAAATCTGTTTTGGATCTGTGATATAGTTGGTGGAGTTAGTGCCTCTAAAATTCCTAGATTAGTGTCCTCACAATGACTTGGAAAGCCTAGGTAATCAGTGACTAAAGAATTTAGGCCTTCCCCTTGGATGGAGCACAGATAGGTTTAACTCCTTTTCTTGCAGGAAACAAACTAGCCAAGTTTCCACACAGGGGAGAGATTCATGGGACAAGAAAGTGGGTAATTGTGATAAAGAAGCATCATGCACAGGGTTAGAAACAGTTGCTATACAAGAGAAACAAAAGAGATGAAGAGAGCAAAGGATGATAAAGCACATATAGCAGAGATAAGGGAGCATATGTGTAAGTCAATGATGCAAAGGATGAATACAGGAGGTATAGTTCACGGTGAAGTACGCCAGGGTTGAGATGACATGTGCATGAGATGAAGCACAAACAAATGTGCAAGATACAGAAAATTGTAAGCCCAACCCAGTTTCAGAATTACAAATCATATCAGTTTAAAGTCCAACCCAACATAGATATATGATGCTGTTTTTAAACATGAATATTTGCTAAACCATGAAACACATAAGCCTACTCTACTCTTTCACTTTCGCTGAGAATAAATGCAACAGTCACACAAATTTAACACTGATTTTTTGGTCCAATGAACAAGGGAAAAAGGGAAAAACTAATGAGAGAGATATTTTATTTATTATCAGAGAATTTATTACAGCAGTTAATGACAGTGAACACAGTGAACTTATCTCCCTGAGAATTCATACCCAGAATTCCTTGGAAACTGTGCTGTAGCTGCTCCTTGATATCTGTGCCCTCTTGCTTAGAAATCTGTGCCAACTTCAGTACTGTCTGACTGCTGACAGCAATAAATGCTGCTGTCAGTACCCTCGAATCTCGTCCCAAATAACCCCTCCAATTTCTTCCCAGACACTCGACTTCCATGCTGTTGTAGGAGCTCTGACAGCTCTGTCAAACCCTTGAAAATCACACCCAAAACTTCTCAAAATTTGTGCAGTAGTACCTCGAATTTCATACCTGATATTTTCTTCTCTGACAGCACAATAACAGCACTGCAACTTCTCAATTTTCAAGTCCGAGTCTCTCGAAAATCATGCAGCTTCAGTCTGCAATTACTGCCCTTGCAATTCATGCTGGTAGAGTGGCAGTCTGCTAGAGGGTACCCTGAAATTCATACTGTTTGTCCTTGCTCCTGTCCTTGCTGTACTCTCTTTCCTCTGCTAACTTTTTCCTCTTAGACTCCTTTGCTCCTCTCCAATTCTCATGAAGAAAATGTTCAAATGGTGCCTTTTCACCTTTGCTTTTTCCTTTTTGTTCTCTCATTAAGAAGAGAGACCTGACCCTGAGATCTAATGGATGAGATAAGTTCTTAGCCAATTAGACCAAGGGTGGAGATCTAATCTCTCATTGACCCATGTGATGCCTTTTCCCCTTAGTCCCCTTTTCATTAATTACTGAAAAGGTAATTTAGGACTTCATGTTTATAAAGCCACTTTATGACTTTATTTCCGTTGAAGCCACTTGATGTTTATAAAGTTACTTTATGACTTTATTTCTCTTAAAGCCACTTTTTGACTTTATGCCTTATAAACACACTGTATTTTATTTCCCATAAAGTTAAGTAAAGGGTGTCAAATTAGGACACTGCTTCCTAGGCTAGACACCAAGACTTAGGAACACTTGTCCTTAGTACTTTTCTAACACTCCCTCTTACCGAGGAAAGTGTTTCTCACCAGACCCATCTTATCTCTGAAGTAAACATGCTTTCCCCTTGGCAAGGAGTTGGTGAAAATGTCGGCCACCTGCTCATCAGTAGATAAATACTCAAGCTGTACTGCTCCTATTTGAACACATCCACGGATGAAGTGGTACCTAATCCCTATGTGTTTTGATCTGTCATGAAACACTGGATTCTCCGTGAATTTAATGCAACTTTGATTATCGTAGTAGATCACCATAGGCCTCAACATTGGGCCAAATAAACACACCAACATCTTGCAAAGCCAAATGGCCTCACAACTGACTTGAGTAGCTGCCATATACTCTAACTCGACAAAACTTAGTGCTACTAACCGTTGCTTCTTGCTGAACCATGACAATACTGCTGAACCCAACCTGAAGCAACACACAAAAGTACTCTTCCTGTCACCAAAACATCCTGCCCAATCTGACTCTGTGTAGTCAGTCAGTCTGACTTCATCCCCTTGAACATAGTTCAGACCATAATCCACTGTACCCTGCAGGTACCATAACACATATATCTCACTGCTTGGTCACTATTTCTCAGCGTTTGTCAGCAGATCTGCTTACCACGGCTCTGATATCATCTAGAAAATTGTGGGTCCAACCCAGTTTTAGTTTTGGGAATCACATCAGTTTAATGCCCAACCCAACATAGGTCTATGCTATTGTTTTTAAATATCAATATTTGCTAAAGCATGAAACACATAAGCCTACTCTACTCTTTCACTTTCACTGAGAATAAATGCAACAATCACACAAATTTAGTGCAGTGATTTTTTGATACAAGACCCTAGAAAAACCCCAAAAATGAAAACAAGTGAGAGGGAGGGATATTTGATTTATTATTAGAGAATTTATTACAACATTTAATGACAGTAATCATAATGAACTTATCTCCCTAAATTCATGCCCAAAATTCCTTGGAAACTGTGCTGTAGCTGCTCCTCTATTTTTGTGCCCTCTTGCTCAGACATTTGTGCCAACTTCAATACTGTCTAAAAAAAATAAATGCTGTTGTGAGTCCCCTTGAATTTCATGCCAAATTACCCCTCAAATTTCTGCCCAGACTTTCTCGGATTCCATGTTGTAGCAGCTCAAACAACTCTGTAAAACCCTTGAAAAACACGTACAAAACTTTTCAAAATTTGTGTAGCAATACCTCGAATTTCACACCTGAGATTTGTTGCTCTGGAAGCAGGATAACAATGCTACAACTTCTGAATTTTCATGCCTAAGTCCCTGAAGTAACAAACTTCAATGGCAAACAGAAATATGTACATATAAATATTTTATTAATAATTGAATGCTGAATTGATGATTATGTTTTTAGAGAGAGGCCCGGTTATATACAACCTTAGGTGCCTCTTGGTGAAAGGGCATGATCTTTGGTCATGCCCTTTTGCCTAAATACTAAAGCTAATCAAATTTACATAATCCTAACTAAATTTTACATAACATTGCCTTCTTCTCAAAAGAATGCTTTGTCCTCAAAGCATACGTAACGACAGATGTTGTTGACAAAATGATTCATTCTCCCAAGAAGCTTCTTCTTCAGGTAAGTCCTTCCACTTGATCAGATATTCCTTGATAGTACGATATCGAAGCTTTCTTTCTCTAATAGACGAAATACCTTTTGGTTCTAGAATGACTCTTTCCTCATCATCTAGGGATGGAAGCGTTGTTTGCACTGTTTGATTGTTACCTAGTGCCCTTTTAAGGCAAGATACGTGGAAGACGTCGTGAACACGACTTGTCTGTGGAAGGCTTAAACCATTCACAACTTGGCTAATCTTTTTGTTGATCTGATAAGGTCCATAAAACTTTGGTACCAATTTATTTTTTCCTTTCTGTTTTAAGGATAATTGTTTGTATGGTTGGAGCTTAACAAACACCCATTCTTCGACTTCAAACTCTCTTTCGGTTCTGTTACAGTCTGCTTGTTACTTCATACGATTCCTTGCATTATTCAAGTTTTCTTTTAATATTTGGACAATTTTTTGGGTTTCTTCTAGTTGATTTTTAACAGCAGGTAGATTTGTCTGGACAATAGCTAGATCCTTCCATTTTGGGGGTTCATATCCATATAAAGCTTGAAATGGTGTCATTTTTGCTGATGTATGATAAGTGGAATTATACAACCACTCAGCAAGATGTAACCATTGAGCCCACTTATTTTGTTTTTCTGTAGCGTAGCAACGTAGGTAGGCCTCCAAACATTTATTGGCAACCTCTATTTGGCCATCTGTTTGAGGGTGATAAGCGGAACTCATATTTAGGTAGGTTCCTATATGGCTGAACAATTCCTTCCAGAAATTACCCTTCAACTTGGCATCTCTATCACTCACAATGACTTTCGGAAAACTGTGTAACTTATATATATTTTTGCAAAATATTTCAGCGATTTCTTTTGCTAAGTATGATTTCTTTATTGCCATAAAGTGAGCATATTTGGTGAGTCTGTCGACTACTATGAAAATCTTGTCCTTGCCTTCAGATACTGGTAATCCTTCGATAAAGTCCATCGAGATTTCTTCCCATTTCTGATTTGGAATGTTTAAAGGGTGAAGTAATCTCGGTGTCATAATATTTTCGCTTTTATTCCTTTGACACGTGTCACATTCTACTACATACTTCTGAATATCGCGATTCATTCCCTTCCAAAAGAAGGATTGACGTGCATTGTAGTAAGTCTTAAAGAATCCTACATGTCCAGTTGATGGTGAGTCATGTGATTCCTTGAGTATCTTAAAATTAAACTTGGAATTTTTATTTAGATAGATTCTTCCCTTGTACCATAGGATATCATTCTTCCACTCAAATTTTGAGTTGTTGGGAAGGTTAATGATTATTGCCGTTATTTCTGGATCCTTGGCATACTCACTTCGAATTTCGTTAAGCCACTCAGGAACAACAAATGAAATTGCAAGTAGTGTTGGTTCTTCATCTTTCCTGGATAAGGCATTTGCTACTACATTGTCTTTACCTTTTTTATGTAGTATTTCCAAGTCTAAAGCACAATTTTTTCAATCCATTTTTGTTGTTCTTTGGAAAGTGTTTTTTGTTGAAGGAGATGCTAGAGATTGTTGTGGTCTGTTCGAATCGAAAACTTACTTCCCAAAAGATATTGCCTCCACTTAGCTAGTGCGTGCATGATAGCGAGAATTTCTTTGTTGTATGTGGATTTGAGGCGTTCTCTTTTGTTGAGCTTCCTACTTTCAAAAGCTATTGGATGTCCTTGTTGTATTAGTACTGCACCTATACCGAATCCGGAAGCATCACACTCAATGATAAATGGTTTAGAAAAATCTGGTGTTGCTAATATGGGAGCATTAGACATAATTTCCTTTAATTTTTCAAAACACCTTCCTGCTTCCTCATCCCATAGAACAAATTCTTCTTTAAAAGATTTGTCAGAGGTGTAGTTATATGTGCATAGTTTTTAATAAACCTTCGGTAATATCCAGTCAAACCTAAGAACCCTCTTAGCTTGGATATATTGACAGGTTTGGTCCATTCTTTTATAGCTTTGATTTTATTAGCGTCTACTTTTACGCCTTCATGGGATATAATGTGTCCAAGGTATTCTACTTCTTCCTTTCCGAAGGTGCATTTGGATTTTTTTGCGTAAAATTGGTGTTCTTTAAGTAGTGTAATAACTTTGTCCAAATGTTGCAAGTGCTCCTTCCAAGTTTTACTGTAAGTTAGAATATCGTAAAAAAATACTAATACAAACTTCCTAAGATGTGGATGAAATAATTCGTTCATGGTTGCTTGAAACGTCGCTGGTGCATTGGTTAATCCAAACGGCATTACTTTAAATTCATAGTGACCTTCGTGTGTTCGGAATGTCGTTTTTGGTATGTCCTCTAATCTGATTCTAATTTGATAGTAGCCTGATCTTAAGTCCAATTTTGAGAAATACTTTGCGCCATGTAGCTCATCCAACATTTCGTCGATAAAGGGGATTGGGAACTTGTTTTTGATTGTTATTTTGTTTAATCCTCTATAATCAATGCATAGCCTGAATGAACCATCTTTCTTCCTTACCAACACCACTGGAGCAGCGTAAGGACTTTTACTTTTCGAGATGATCCCACACTTTAAGAGGTCTTGGATTAATCTCTCAATTTTTGTTTTTTGGTGATGTAGATATTGTTATGGCTTGATGTTGACAGGGTCTGATCCTGCCTTGACTTCTATTGTATGCTCAATTTCCCTATTAGGCAACATCTTCATAGGTAGGTCTTGAAATACATTTTCATGCTTCCGAATTAGATCTTGTATCTCTGGTGACTCTTCACTGGTCATATTTGCAGATAACATTTCTAACTGGTGACATTGTACTACATAAGCAGGTGCTCCTTTTCGAATCATCTTCATCATCTGAGATGATGATACAATTTGATTTTTTGGTGCTTGGTTGGAATCCATGTAATTTGTACTTCTAACCTCCCCATTTGAATTTTATAACTTGTACTTGGTGGTTGGCGGCATAAGTACCTAAAGTTCGTAACCAATGGATACCTAAGACTACATTTACTCCTCCTAACGGTACTGTGAAAAACGAAGACTCTAAACTGAAGTCTTGAATCTGCAATTTAACCTTATGACATTTCCCCACCTTTTCAATCTTCTTATCATCAGCGACCATAACCTTCATGTTTGGTAAGGGAAATGAAAAAATATTGAGTCTCTTTGCCATGGTTGCATCTAAAAAATTGTGTGTGCTACCAAAGTCAATGAGAACCACCATGTTGTTCTTCTTTATGTGTCCTTTTAATTTTAAAGTCTGAGGTTGTGATATACCTGTCATAGCTGATAATGACACTTGCGGAATACTTATGTCATCTAATTCTGGTGAGAATTCAAGGGCATTAACTGTTTCTTCTATGTCAGAATCTTCACTGTTTGAATCATTGGTTGCTTCACAATTATATAGGTTCTTTGGTTCTTTTCCTTTAGCACACCTATGTTTGGGGTCCTACTTCTCACCATAGCGCTTGCATTTACCCTCTTTTATCCTTTGCGTTTCCACATTAGATTTTTCATCTTCACGATGATGTGGTGGAACATATCTTGTATTGTTTACGTTCGCATACTGGGGTATTCTTCGTCTTGAATATGTTTTTTCGGATTTTGACCAAAACATTTGTTCGAATTTCTTTTCAGCTGTTTTTGCTTTTCGTCTTGCTACTTCTATTGATGAAATGTCATGCATCTCAAGTTCTACTTGTAAATGGGTTTTGAGTTCTGAGACGTATGATTGAATTAGACGAGATTCTGATAACCCAGGTACTCATGTTACTAAGTTCTCCCATTCTTGAGTGTATTTGTCCACACTTCCTTTTTGTCGTAATTTGATGAGTTTTGAAAAGAACTCTTCTTCCTTTACACCTTGGAATCTTTTAAAGAATGCATCCTTAAATTTTCTCCAGCTAATGACGTGTGTGTTGTCTTTTTCCACCACATATACCAATTATATGCTTCCCCTTCCATTTTCATGGATGCGTGCCTGAGCTTTATTTATCTCAAAGTAATCTTCTGCTTTATTTATCCACACAACATTGGTTTTTTCATTTCCATCGAATTTAGGCATTTCAACTTTTTCCCTTCACTAGTATGTTGCTAATGGTTGAGCAAACAAGGGGTGTTGATTGGTAAAGGTATCTCAGAGTTGCTTGTTTGCAAGAGTCGCGCTGCTCACTTCTTGGTGGGGTGTCGCTGATTTTTTTGGGGATTCAACTTTTTCATGAGAGTCTGTTGACTTTGTTGAATCTGATGAGATGTGCTCTTGATTCTCTTCATTTTCTTGTAGTAGTTGTGCGGGTGTACAATTCATCTTTTTACACAAAAGTTTCAACAATGTTAAGGACTCTCAGAGATCTAATTTTGTTTGGACATGTTGATTTTCCATCTTTATTTCTATTCGATTTGTCGTATCCTGAAGATTTTTGATATTGTCAGCCTGCCCCTGAAGCTTGATCTGGAATTCATCTAATCTTTTACTGACCTCGTCGTGGTTGTTATTTATCTTATACTCTGCGTCCAACAATTTTTTTTGGAAATCAACCATTGTCATTGACATTGAGTGAGTATGTGGAGGCGTGTATTTATCTGCCAGTTTAATTTTTTAATTTTAATTTTTAATTTTTTATTATTAAATTAAATTAATTAATTAACCTTATTATTATATATATATATATTATATTTTTCGCTGACTGTCACGTCCGCTGGTGGGGGTCGCCTCCTGTAGCGGATAATACTTCAACAGAAACCTTGTAGCGGATAACAATTCGAGTTCACCGCCGAGGTTATTCCATGCAGCCGCAGGTCACCACACGGAACCACCGCAGAAATTATTCCGCGTAGCTGCAGGTTGACAGGGATGCAGATGCAGAGAAGGCGTTGGCACGCTGCTCGAACGACGAACAGGGTAGTGGAGGATGTTGGCGGGACTTTCGGGCAATGGATATACCTCAGAGCTGAATCAAGTCAACAAAATGGAGTAGGACTGACAGGATGCAGGCAAGCGTGCAACAGATAGCGTACAGGATGGACAGCAGCAGAATGCGGAAAGCGTTGGAGTGGATGGGTATGGGTGGAGAATGATATGACGGAAGAGGAATTGGCGTGAGCAACAGAGATGAACAATAAGCACAGCGGAAGTGGGGAATAACGAACCCGCTCTGATACTAGATGAAGTTACAAACTTCATTGGCAAACAGAAATATGTATAGATAAATATTTTATTAATAATTGAATATTGAATTGATGATTACATTTTTAGAGAGAGGCTTGGTTATATACAACCTTAGGTGCCTCTTGGCATGATCTTTGGTCATGCCCTTTTGCCTAAATACTACAGCGAATCAAATTTACATAATCCCAACTAATTTTTACATAACAGTCCCTCGAAAATCGTGCAACTTTAGTCTATAATTACTACTCTTGAAATTTGCGCTAGTACAGTGGCAGTGTGCTAGAGGGTACCTTGAAATTCATACTATTTGTCCTTGCTCTTGTACTTCTTGTACTTTCTTCCTCTGCTAGCTTTTTCCTCTCGTACTCCTTTGCTCCTCTTAAATTCTCATGAAGAAAATGTTCAAATGGTGCCTTCTCCTGTTTGCTTTTTCCCTTGTTGTTCTCTCATTAAGAAAAGAGACCTAACCCTAAGATCTAATGGTTGAGATTAGATCTTATCTAATTAGATCTAGGGTGGAGATCTAATCTCTCATTGACCCATGAGATACCTTTTCCCCTTAGTCCCCTTTTCATTAATTACGCAAAAGGTACTTTATGACTTTATGTTTATAAAGTTAGTTTATGAATTTATTTCTCTTAAGTCACTTTATGACTTTATGCCTTATAAACTCACTTTAACTTTATTTCCCATAAAGTTAAGTAAAGGAGGTCACATTAGGGACTCTTTCCTATGCTGGACACCAAGCCTTAGGAACACTTGTCCTTGTTACTCCTTTTCTAACACTCCCTCTTACAGAGGAAAGTGTTTCTCACTGCTCTCATCTTATCTTTCAAGTAAACATACTTGCCCCTTGGCAAGGACTTCGTGAGAATGTTGACCACCTACTCATCAATAGATAAATACTCAAGCTATATTACTACTCTCTGAACATAGTCACAGATGAAGTGTACCTGATCCCTATATGTTTTGACCTGTCATGAAACATTGGATCCTTCGTGAGTTTAATGCAACCTTGATTATCGTAGTTGATCACTGTAGCCCTCAACACCTGACCAAATAAACACACTAGCATCTTGCAAAGACAAATGGCCTCACAACTAGCTTGACTAACTACCATATACTTTGTGTTGGCATAACTCAGTGCTACTAACCATTGCTCCTTGCTAAACCATGGCACTATTGCGAAACTGAACCTGAAGCAACACCCAAAAGTACTCTTCCTGTCACTAACACATCCTGCCCAATCTGAGTTTGTGTAGCCAATCAGTCAAACTCCATCCCCTTAAACATTGTCCAAACCATAATCCAATGTACTCTGCAGGTACTGCAACACATGTTTCTCATTGTTTCTCAGCATTTGTCAACAAATCTGCTCACCACTGCTTTGATACCAGGTAGAAAATTGTAGGCCCAAACTAGTTTCAGTTTTAGGAATCACATTAGTTTAATGCCGAACCCAACATAGATTTATGCTGTTGTTTTTAAACATGAATATTTGCTAAAGCATGAAACACATAAGCCTACTCTACTCTTTCACTTTCATTGAGAATAAATGCAATAGTCTCACAAATTTAACACAATGATTTTTTGGTCCAATTAACTTGGAAAACCCTAAAGGGAAAACTAGTCCGAGGGAGGGATATTTTATTAATTATCAGAGAATTTATTACAACAATGAATGATAGTAAACATAATGAACTTATCTCCCTGAATTCATGCCCAAGATTCCTTGGAAATTGTGTTGTAGCTGCTACTCGGTTTTTGTGCCCTCTTGCTTAGAAATTTGTGCTAACTTTAGTACTGTACGACAACAATAAATGTTGTTGTCAGTTCCCTTGATCTTGTGCCAAATAACCCTCAAATTTCTACTCATACTTTCTCGATTTTCGTGTTGATATAGAAGCTCTGATAGCTATGTCAAACCCTAAATCACACCCAAAACTTATCAAAATTTGTGCAACAGTACCTCAAACTTCGTACCTAAGATTTGTTGCTTTGACAACACAACAACAACATTGCAACTTCTCGATTTCGTGCTCGAGTCCCTAGAAAATCATGCATGTTCAGTCTGCAATAACTTCCCTCGAAATTCATGGTAGTATAGTGCCTGTTTGCTAGAGGGTACCTTGAAATTTGTACTATTTGTCCTTGCTCATCTACTTGTTATACTCTCCTCCTGCTAACCTTCTCTTCTCAACCTCCTTTTCTACTCTCTAATTTTCATGAAAAAAAGATCAAATACTGCCTTCTCCCCTCTGCTTTTTCCCTTTTGTTCTCTCATTAAGAAGAGAGACCTAACCCTAAGATCTAATGGTTGAGAATAGATCTTAGCCAATTAGATCAAGGGTGGAGATCTAATCTCTCATTTACCCATGAGACACCTTTTCCCCTTTTTATTAATTAATCAAAAGTTACTTTATGACTTTATGTTTACAAAGTCACTTTATGACGTTATTCCTCTTAAAGTCACTTTATGACTTTATGCCTTATCAACTCATGTTAATTTTACTTCCCATAATGTTTAGTAAAGGGGGTCACATTAGGACACTCTTTCCTAAGCTAGACACCAAACCTTAGGAACACTTATCCTTGGTACTCCTTTTCTAACACTCCCTCTTACCGAGGAAAGTGTTTCTTACCACTCACATCTTATGTCTGAAGTAAACATGCTTTCCCCTTGGCAAGGACTTGATGAGAATGTCGACCACCTACTCATTAGTAGATAAACACTCAAGCTATATTGCTCCTGTGTTTTGAGCTGTCATGGAACACTAGTTCTTCGTGATTTAATGCAACTCTGATTATCATAGTAGATCACCGTAGGACTCAACCCCTAACCAAATAAACACACCAACATCTTGTGAAGGCAAATGGCCTCACAACTAGCCTGATTAGCTGCCATATAATCTGTCTCGGTAGAACTCAGTGCTACTAACTATTGCCACCTGTGGAACAATGACATTAATGTTGAACCCAACCTAAAGAAATACCCAGAAGTACTTTTCCTGTCACCAACACATCCTGCCCAATCTAAGATTGTGTAGCTAGTCAGTTTGACTCCATCTCCTTGAACATAGTCAAGACCATAATCCATTGTACCTTGCAGGTACCACAACACATATTTCTAATTACTTGGTCACTGTTTCTTAGGGTTTGTCAGTAGATCTTCTCACCACTACTCTAAAACCATGTAGAAAGTTGTAGGCCCAACTTGGTTTCAGTGTTAGGAATCACATCAGTTTAATGCCCAACCCAACATAGATTTATGTTGTTATTTTTAAACATGAATATTTGCTAAAGCATGAACACATAAGCCTACTCTACTCTTTCACTTTCACTGAGAATAAATGCAACAACGACACAAATTTAGCACAATGATTTTTTGGTCCAGTGACCCTGGAAAAACCTCGAAGGGAAAACCAGTGAGAGGGATATTTTATTTATTATTAGAGAATTTATTAGAAGTTCCATAGTTTTAAAAAACAGCCGTTTCGAAACGGAAACGGCCGAGTTCGTCCATTCCATTGCCCTCCGGAGTGACTCGGTACAAAAAACAGCTCGGTTGTCCGAGTCAGCCATGACTCGGCCAACTCGGCCATTTCTCGTACTGACTCGGCCGAGTCACAAACAGTGGCCCGTAACCCACTAAAACAACAATTTAACATTATTTTAATGAAATTTTAAGGGGTTTGCTGATTGGTTTGGACTTCAAGGTGTTTTATGAATTAGCTAAATGTTATTTGGGG